>CAOKZL010003343.1:0-167930 GCA_948472985.1 Iguana delicatissima | reverse complement strand
AAAATAAAAAACTTTCCATTCCAAAACATCTTGAGAGGGGATTTAAATTGAAGTTTCCCTAAGGGGAAAATCTTTGGCCCAAAACAAAACTGATTGGAACAAATATTTCCCCCCCTTTTGCCTTTCCTGTTATTTCTCTTTCCATTTTGGGTTTAAATTTTTGGGTCCTTTCTCAGATTTTGGAGATCCTTTGTATTTTGGCAATGCAAGGGGTTTGGCTGGAGGGGAAGGGGATTGATGAAATATGACAACTAGTATTTAACTTAATGTAAAAAGTCCTTTGGCAGATGTAACCTTTGAATTATCCCCTAGTTCAGGCTAAACCTGACTATGATCTGTAATCAAAGTTTCGGATTGTTTTTAAAATAAAAAATTAAAAGCTAAGTGAAAAACCATTAAGAGGCAAAAAAAAATTTAAAAATGGCCGGGGATTCGGGTTTTTATTAAATAAAGGTTTACTAAGATTTTTCTAACAAGGTAATTTAAACATCTTGCTTTAATTCACATGTTTATTTTAAAATTTGGGTAACTGAATTTGTTTTTTAAAAAAAATTAATGTACTCTTGGGGGTTGGGAAATTTATTTAATAAAATTTTGGAAGTAAATTCAAACATGTTAAGGGTAAACTCTCAAACTTAAAAAATTGGGTGGAACACATTTCCTTCCTCCTTCCCTTAGGGATTAAACCCTCTGGTTTTTAGTGGGGCTTCCATACCCGGGAAGTTTAGGATATATGTATTTTTTTGATTAAAAAAGGTAACCTACATACTTTTTTAAATTTCCTGTTTTTTAATCCTTAGCCCAACCATTATTCACATACACGTATAATTTCCTTCAAATTATTTTATAACCCATTAATTTCTTAACCCTTGTTTTTTAAAAATAAAACCCAGGAACCTGCAAAATAAATACAGTTACTTGGTTTTAACCCTTTTTACCAGTCCTTTTTGGCCTTAAAATTGGGGTTCCCCAAATGTTTTAATTTTAGGAACCCCAAAGGAAAACCCACCAGTTTTTTTAAAAAACCCAAGGGAGGTCTTTCCTTTCGTAATGCCCAATTTGGGATTTCCATGGCTGAGCTTTTTAAAAAGGGTTTCAAAATCCAACCATTTTCCCCCCCGGTTTAGGGGTTTCAATTTACCCTCCTATAATGGGATTTCGAATTTGGGGGGCTATAAGAAGACCCTGGCAACAGGAACAAAAAACCCCAAGTTGAAGGGGAATGATGCCGTAAAAACCCGGAGGGGGAAAGGCCCCAATTAAATGTTGTTAATTTCCAAACTGGGCCAATTTGGCAAAATTTTTTATCCTTCATTTTCCAATCTTTTCCATGTTCCCCAAATATTAGTTTAAATTCATTTTTTTAATTTTAAATGTTTTCCTTATACAGTTTTTCCCCTAACAATGTTTACCCTTTGGCCTTTTATGACCCCTTTGCAGGGTAACATTTTTTCCTTTTTTTACAAGGGGTTTCCTAACTCCTTCTCTTTTTTCTTCCAAAAAATTTTTCATGAAGGTTTCCTTTTTCTTAAGCCTAAACATTGCAAGCTTCTTGCTGGGTTTTCATGTTTTAGCAGAAAAAAATGGAAAAAATACTGTTGGGGTTTTTTATCCCGGGTTTTTTAAATTTTTTAAAATTTTGTAAAAATTATTTAAAACTGTTTTCTTTTTTCTTTAAAAAAAAAATTTATTGTTTTTGTTAATTGTTTTATTTCATTTACCGAGTTACACAGTAAAATCTTTGTATCTAAAAAAGGGCCTTTTTTCCCTTTTCCCAACCTTTTTTTGGTTGCTTGTTTTTCCCCCAAAAAGCTGCCATTGTTGACCAAAGTTTTATAAACGGGAAACCCAAAAGGAAAGGCGCAGCTGCAATCTTTCTCTGTTGTTTTGTTATCTTTCCCCAAAAACCCCTTTAACATCTGCATTTCTTCCATAAGCCATTTGGAAAGGGGGTTTAAAATGAAATGCCCTTCCTCATTCAAATTCGGTTTCGGATGAGCCATTTTTTTTAAAAGTAAAATCTCTTTTAAAAGGAAAAAAGGTCATTTCTTCATTATACTGTTAATTTTGAAACATTATACCAGGAGAAAAATTTCTCCAACCTTGCAAAAAATTAGGTTTTCATTTTCGTCAATGTTTCTGAATTAAAGCAATTTTTGGTTTTTGTTGATAACAGGATTTTTAACGGGTTTTCCCAATAGGCCTAACCTAAGGAAAGTTTTGGACTATAAGTTAACTATTATCTCTTTGCTAAAACGGGCTAAGGTTTTTAAGGAAATTTTAAAGAATCCATTTGTTGAAGAATGTTTCCCAAAACACAATCTACCTGTTTTCACCTGAAAAGGAAATCCAAAATAAGATTTTACGCAGGGGTTTAATTTAAAATTAGTATGATCTCGTTAAGGACCCCAAAGGTATAAGGGCAATCGTTTTCCCAGATCTTTTCATTATTCAATCTTTTGTAATTTCATTCATTTTTTAAATTTCTGACAAAAAAATAAGGAAAATTTTGGTAAATGAAGAAACTCTTTATCTTGGAAGCAATCCCCGGGCCCCGGAAGAAAGTCCCAAAAAACCCAAATTGTCAATCAATTGCAAAGGGAAGGATCAAATCATTCCCCGAAATTCTTGCCGAAAACCCCATAATTTCCGGGGTCCAATTCCAAAATTAAGCACTTTTCAAAAAATATTAAATAGGGTATTGGGTAGTTTTAAGTTTGGATTTAAATTAAGTTCATTAACCTTTAGTTTTAAGCCCAGTCCTTTAATTCCCCCAAGTGATCCCGTTTATTTTTTCAATTTCCATAAAAATTTTTCCCCTTAATAATTTCTTTTTAAAAATTTCCCAAAACATTTTGTCAATACTTAAAAAATTTCTTTATTTTTATGTTATCTAATAATTCATATTATTTTCAAAATAAAAATTAAAATTTTTCCCCCTCTTTATTTCTTTTTATTACAATTCTTATCAATTTCTAAAAGTGTCTAATGGGCCCTTTCTATTTTTAAAAATTTTTTAATTTTAAATTTTTTAATAAATTTTTCATTAGTTAATAAAAGTTAAAGCCCCGGAAATGGAAATTTTACATACCATTTTCATCTAGTCCAAATCACAAATAGGAAAATAGAGAAGAAGAAAAAATTTTACTGTCCCTTCAGGAAAAGTACCCCCAGAAAAGCATCTTTAGGAAGTTTCCCCTTTCCCTTTTTCTAACCTTTAATATTAAAATTTCAAGCCTTTGGGCTTTACCCTTTAAAAAACATATGTGGAACTAAATGGCCAGCTCCAAAATCATTTCCTTGCCTTTTTTGTGTAAGGGAAGGACTACGGGAAATTTTAAATTTTAAGGTTAAGAGAGAAAAAAAAGGAGTTAGCCCTTTTGGGAAAAATCTTTTCTGGGAGTATTTCTGAAGGGACACAGTAAGGATTTTTTTCTTCTCTTATTTTAAATTTTGGCTGCATTGAATTTTGGTTTTCCCCAAAGGTTAAAATTTTCCTTACGCAAGTTTAATCCTATTTATATAAATAAGTCAAAATAAATTAAAATTTTAAAAAAAAAAAAATTCCCAAAAAGGGTTTTAGGGACTTTAAAAGGAATTTAAAAAGACCCTTAAGGTAAAAATAAAAAGGGAAAAGGAAAATTTTAAAATTTTTTTAAAATATTTATTCCTTTAATTATATTTCCAAAAGGGAAAAACCTAAAAATAAAAATTTTTTGGATTTTTACCAAAAACAAATGTATAATTTTTTTAAATTTTTAATTGGGCAAATATAGGAAAAATACCAAACCCAATAAATTGAAAATTAAAAAAAGGGGGAATTTACTAATTTGAAGGGAAATTAAAAAGGTTTAGAAACTTAAAAAAAAAAGCCTAAAAATTTCTAAAATTTTTTTAAAAACCTTCTTGAACCTCTGTACTGGAAATTTTGGAAGTAAATTCCTTGGAATTTATTGGAGTGTTTTCCTTTCTTCTTCAATTTCGTTTAAATAAATTTTTTTTGGTTCCTTTTCCAAATTTTTGCAAATTGGGGTAAGTTTTGGTTATTGGTGGGCAACTTTGCTGGAGTGTGTTCTGATAAAGTTTTTAAAAAATTTGAATGAACTTCTTTAAAAAATTTAGCATGAAATGTTTAAAAATTGGAATCCTTGGGAAAAGGATGATCTCAAGAATTTTAAAATAATTTTACTCTTAGCTATCTTTTTGGTACTTTACAAAATTTTGCATGGTGAAAAAATGCCAAATATTTGGGGGTGAGGTTGTTGTAGGAGCTATCCCTCGACAAATGGATCTCAATAAATGTATCAGTAAAGACTTTAAAAAGTTTTTTCCCTAAATTTTAGAAAAGAGAATAAATAAGTTCATTACATTTTTTAAAATTAAAGAAAAAACATTGGGGGCCAGGGAGCCTTTTTAGCGAAATCAGTTAAAAAAATACATGTGTACCAAACAAAAAAATGCCTCCGTTTTTAAAATTTTCCCAGGGAAGGCATTTGACAAACGGGGAAAATCTCTTAAAATTTTTAATGCCCAATTTTTTTGGGAGGAAATTTGTCTCCGTGTTAATTAATGCTATCAAAAATCAACTGAGATATACATGAATGGAACTGAGAGCCCTTTCACACTGCACAGTTGCAGCATATGATTTCACTTTAACTGCCATGGCATCATCCTGTGGAATCCCGACATTTTTACGTTGAGGGAGGGGCATTTAGATTCCACAACCCAGGTTTCCAAAAATGCCGCTTTTGGCAAAACAAAGTAGAACAATAATGCTATAAATTGTGTAATGTGAAAGAGCTAAAACAAAAGCAGTTACAGGGAGAGAAAAAATGTGGCAGGGATGTGCCTTCTCCCCTTTGTGATTCACAGTGGATACAAAACTTCTGGCTAACACATACGTTCTTGAAAAGAGCTAAACAAAGAAAAAATGGTTTCCCAAAACATAACAAGCCTTTATGTAGATAAAAAAAACCCATTTTTTGAAAGGAAATTATGGTAACATAGAAATAAAACAAAGTTAAACATAACTGGCAATAAGCTTTTTTTTTTTTTTTTAAGGAGAAAAAGAAAACATGTTTGAAATACAAAATCACAAAACATTATTTTTGAAAACACTAGGGTTGGGGGATTTAGGTTAATTTCTTTGTACATATCTACCTCCAGTCAGAGAAATTTTTTTGTATCATGACAATTTCTTCTCAGCAGAGAAGCTAAAGCAATGTGAAGACTGGAAGGGAAAAAGGCATACATACAGTGAGAGACCTTTTAATGAAGGGAAAACCAGCCACAGAAGGCCAGTTAGAAAAGCAATTGAGAGAAATAAAATACAGGAAATACAAATGGTTACCTCTGCAAAAAGAGGGATACATAGGAAAGTAGGTGCCTTTAGGAAGCTAAAGGAGGAGCATCTGTTACTGTTTCAATCTGTATAAAGGAAAAACATTTAAAATTATATAATTAGGTGATTGAAACTACATATGGGCAACTAATGGAGATGAAACTGACTTGGGAAAATGATATTGGAGTAAATATTAGCCAAAATAGTTGGGAACTAGTGTGGTATAATGGTTTGAGCATTAAACTGAGGCCATTTCCACCCTACGCTGTTACAGTGCTATCATTCCACTTCCAACATCCGGTGGAATTCTGGGGTTTGTAGTTCACTGCGGCCAGCGGGCTCTCTGACTGAGAATTCTAAAGGCCCTCTCCCTAAACTGCAAATCCCAGGGTTCCATAGGATGCTGAAAGTGGAATATAGCACTATAACAGTGTAGTGCAGAAATGGCTTAGGACTCTGGAGACCAGGGTTCAGATACCTGCTCAGCCATGGAACCCCGCTACCCCTCGGGCAAGCCGCACTTGCCTCAGAGGCAAAGGCACCCCCTCCCTGAACAAATCTTGCCAAGAAAAGCCCATGGTAGGTGTGCCTTGGGATCGTCCTAAGTTGAAAATCATTTGAAGGCACACAACAACAAAATAATTGGACCAAAATATGGCACTTTTTGTCTTATAAATTTATGTCTACAAAGCAATGTGAGACTGTATTTAAAGTTGTATGCAGGTAGCACTGGAGTCCAGTAGGACTAAATACAAGGGGTCTAAACACATCCTGAATGGGCTAGAGAAATAGTTTGGAATGGGAAATGATACTGTGTATGTGATTAACTGGTCCTAAGGAACTAAGTAATTGAATACCAACAAGAACACAAACATTAAAACAATTGCTAAATGTAGAGTTTTACCATGTTGTCAATATTTCAAGATCAAAATGCAACATATAAGAACCTAGTCAGCTCTTTGGTTGTAGTGGCAAGCCACACACTAGAAAACTCTGAGAGGTCTTTCCAGATGTGAAGAGCTGAACAGGATTTGGACAATGTGTTAAGCACAAAACACACAAGAAATTAGAGATTTGAGAGGAATAACCACCATTAACATGTTTGAATTTACTTCATAATATTTTATTAAATAATTAATTATATTATTATTATTATTATTATTATTATTATTATTATTATTATTTATAAAGAGAACAAACTCTCCAGGAAATCTAAAACTCAATTTAACATAAAGACATGTGAATGATATGCTAAAGGATGTCTTAAACTTACCATTGTGTAGCAAGAGAAATCCTTATGTTTGTATCTTTTCATGTTTAATAAAACACATGCATATCCCTGGGCCATTTTAATTTATTTTATTGCCTCTTCATGTTGTTTTGTCACTGTACGTCTTTTTAAAAATATTTTTAAAAATATTTAAAAATATTACCATCCTGATAACTTTTGATGAAAGGCAGATCAATAAGTGAGAAGAAAGATATAGAGGGCATGCAGCTGAGAAGTCATACATTCAAAAGGATTAGGATCACGAATAGTGTACTTTTGATACCATTCAAGTTCAAAATGACTAGGTTGTCATATCTTCATCACATCCCCCTTCCCCTCCATGCCTGAGCCCCATTGCATTGCAAAATAGAAGGACTGTTTCCCATTTTCCACAACAGTCTTGAGCAGGTAGCAATAGGTGTAAAGTTTCAAGACTGCATAGAGAATAATCATGGCAAAGACTTTTAAACTGTATAAATGAAGAATACCAAGTTCCATCTTTTCAGTGTCTGTGCTTTCTTATGGCAATGACAAGTAGATCTTCCTTCCTTTGTGTATGGTGAAGCACTGGTCTTATCAGCCTATCCACTTTTAACTGCTCCTGCTCTTACGATGATTTTCGCAAAGTTATTGGTTTCTACAAGTGCAATAAATTTTATTTTATTTGATGAAGGTATATCTGTTACTGCAATTTAGGCCTATTTGGCGATAGCACCCGATATCATTTTGATATCATAATTTGGCCTTACCATACTACCCTTCTCCACGTGTTTGTGAGGCTCCCGGACAAGCACGAAACTAGGCTCAGCACTTAACTGCTGAAATATTCTCAAACAATACAGGCAAGCCAGAAATAGCCAGATCGCAGCTTCAGGGACCTCCCCAGCAAACATTACATTATGTATGTGCGCTACCTACAAAAGGCTCCCTGCCCCGAGCCGGCAACTTGACAAAGGCTGAACCATCCACTGTCAAGCGTTGCACATTTACATACTGGCTACACCATTGTTAATTCGGCTCTGATTCCATCATGCTAAATTTTGACCTTTCAGAGACATTGTCTCGCACCCAAAACTCATTGTTGTCCCCGAGTAAGGCATAGCCTGCAGTCACACTTCTCCCTATAAAAACCCCTGAGTCCGAGACCTTCCTCGGATTGCTCCCGAGCTCCAGACCGCCTTGCTGCTGCTTTGCTTGGCGAGCCTCCCCTCAGCTCCACGTGCTGAGCTACACCGAACCCCAGCATCACTCTCTATCCTCTTCCAGGCTTCAGGAACAGGTTTCGTATCACCCGAATCAACTATCCTTCTGAAAATTCTGCTAACCTACTCACACCTTTATTTTTCTTAGTTATCTGTGTGCGTGTGTTGCTTACATTGTGTGCCTGTATTTAATAAAGATCCTTCATTATTTTCAAACTGGTCTGCTTCTTGACTTGGCCTGACCCTGTAAACCAGTGGTTCTCAACCTGTGGGTCCCCAGATGTTTTTGGACTTCAGCTCCCAGAAGCCCTGAGCATTGACCATAGTGGCTGGGGCTTCTGGGAGCTGAAGTCTACAAACATCTGGGGACCCACAGGTTGAGAACCACTGCTGTAAACGCTGGGTTACAAGATCCTGCTAAGTTACCCTGCCTCTCGTAACTCTAAAGCAGTGCTCAGAGCTAATTCCCCACCTATAGTTCAGCATATTTTGGTGTCCCTCCTGGGACCCCCCAGAAAACAGGGTAACATATCCTATGTCCTGAAAATGGTTTTAAGTGGCTGATAGAAAACAACTCTACCCATGAATCAGTCAGAACTCAGCAAGTAGTAGCAGAATATATGAACTGATTCCATTACAAACACCACATATGAAATTAAGCACAAGGTGATGTCAGATGAGTTGCAAGTCACATTTGCAAGTCAGTTGTTAGCTGAGTTACACATCAATAACATGCATGTATGCTCCAGTCTTCTGATTGCCTTCAAATATTTTACACACAGAAATACACTTAAGCAAATCGTTGCATTCCCAATGAAGCTACCTTCCCAAGTTACAGTAAATATGACCCTGAAAATAATTTGTTATAAAACCGATATTCATTCAATAAACTGTTATTACTGGTCTTTGTTTGGCTAATCCCTTGTAGACTACCTAAAACATGTACTGTACAGTAGTTTAATTCATTACCTATACCTTCTGTTACAGGGAATAAAGCTATTCTTTCAATGGTATCTGAAACCTGACTAGCTTCTTGATAAGGACTTAATGACTTCATTAAGCCTCTGCTGGAAAAAAATCTATTTGATACAGTTCAAAAGGAGAACTATTGATCTTGCCTCTGAGAATCTGACAAAAAACTACTGATCTCTTGTAAAACGCATGCATGTTCCAAGACATGAAAAGCTGATGGTAACATAATTGATTGTATATGCACAGGAGTCTTACTGTAAGAACATCAGTGCAGTGTAGTTTATAATGTGTCTTCAACTGGTAGGTCAGAGCTGCCAGTTGCATACCCTGGAACATTTCACAGATGAAAACCAGGAGAGGGATGGCCAAACAACTTCAGATTGTTGTCAAGATGGCAAAAGTTATTAATGAATGAGGAAGGACACGCAAGCTCAAAGAGGTTGCAATAGTTTGCTTTCGCCTGAGCTTATGGAAAGGGCAAGATTCTGCCACCGCCTCCTCTCCTCGCTGCTGAGGTGGAGAGAGAAAAACAATTTGGAAGAGCAGAGAGAAACTGGGACGTTTTAAAAGCAGCTGAAAAATTGGAAGGACGGAGAATTAATCAGGACTATCCCTGCCAAATTGATACAGTTAGAGGATGTGCAGCTAGCTTTTACCTAAGGGTGGCCTCAGCAGCCACCACAGAGAGGTAAATTGTGGGACCTATCGGCTCCAGAAGAGCCGGTGTGGTTGATGGTTTCTATGTAAAAGATTGGTTTCTATGTAATTTTGTGGGGAGAGTTCATGGAATCCACCACTGAAAAGGATTAGTATTGATCACTCAGCAGTTTGATATGACTTTAATGACAGGATTGTGAAAATTTTCAAGAATGATTGAGGGAAAAACTAGGCAGCTTTCTGTGTTTTGTGATTATTTCTCCCTATGAGTTACATGGGATTAGAAGCAAAGAAGTGCCTTTGCCCTTCCCTCCAAAGTGACATATTAAGACTTCTTGCAGTAGGAAAAGAGGAAGGAACATGGGGAAGGGCTCGTCACACTACACAATGACTCCACTTTAACTGCCATTGCCACATCCTGTGCCATCTTAGGGTTTGTAGTCTGGTGAGGCACTAGAGCCCTCTGGCAGAGAATTCTAAATGCTCTTCCCTAAATTGAAAATATAGTCATCCCTCCACATTCACTAGGGTCAGGGGCACAGGACCCCTGTGAAAGTGGAAAAACGGTGAATAACTCTAGGCCCTCCCAAACCATATTTAACACACACAAAAAAGTATGATCACCATATTCAACCCCCCGTGGATTCCTTTGAGGCATCGGGGTTCCTTCACAAGGCAGAAGTGGGGGGCTGGTGGGGCTTACAGCCACCTCCACTGCTGCCCCACACCATTTTTAAGAGGGAATTACAAGCCTCATTCACAGTTTCTCGGTCTCACGAGGCTTGCAGTCCCTATTAAAAATGACATAGGGAGGTAAGCTAGGGATGTGTACAGAAGAAGAACTAAAAGCTGCAGGACACAAACTGAATTGGTTCCCTTGGAGACGACTTAAAGAGAGATTTAAAATGGACCAAAAATTATATGGATTCAAGAGAAAAGAAAATGAACTAGACATACTGATGCAGGGCGACCAGAAGAAGAGAATTTCCAAATTTTCCAAATTATTGTTGCAAAGAGAAATGGAATCAGAAGTTGTAAAAGATACTATGGTTAGGTGGGCACAGAATATTGGACACTCAATTGAATTAGAGACTTGGGTGAGAACGTGGAAAACTAATATAAAATTCACACCAAGTCTAAACTTAAGAGAGAGTTTTTATAAAGTGTTATATAGATGGTATATGACACCAGAAAGATTGCAAAAAATAACTAAAAATGAAAATACAAGATGTTGGAAATGTGATGAAAGGGTGCAGGCTTTCTTTCATATGTGGTGGACTTGTAAAACAGCAAAAAAAAATTGGAAGGAAACACATGATCATATTCAAAGAATCTATAATCTAAATTTTGAAATGAAAGCAGAGTTTTATTTGTTAAACATGCTAGGGCAACGAAGAGAAATAAGATGTCATCAGAAGATAATACTGTATTTAATAACTGAAGCAAGGTTGACATATGCGTGACATTGGAAAGAAAGGAAAAATGTAGATATAGAAGAATGAAAATTAAAAGTCCTGGATATGGTAGAGACAGAGAATTTGACATTTTCTTTGAAAAACAAACCTATCCAGAACTTTGAAAGCGAATGGAGGGAAGTTCTAGTTTGGACAAGGACATAACATAAGAAATGAAAAAGAAACAGTGTAAGATTGTCTGCAAGGTAATGCAATAATGAGAATAACGGGAGTGGCCATGACGAGAACGTGTGGATCTATTAACACACGCTAGACCGGTTCATGCTAGAGCCGTATGGAACGCTGTAAAGCACGTGTTAGCGCGGATACAGAAAAAAACGGCCGGAAGCATTGCAGCGCGGTTTCCTTGCCTCGTGCGGAAAGGGCCAATGTAACAATGTAGGATGCAACCATGGAAGATGAAACAAGGTCAGACCTTTTACTTTCTCTGAATAAGTTGTAACAATGTATGAATGGAATGAAAATAAGCAGATTCAATTGGGAAAAATAAGCTTGGAAGCAGGGAGGGTTTTTTTTTTTAAAATATATTTTCAAATGTAAACTTTAATAAAAATATTTTTAACAAATGGCATAGGGAGGCAGCAGAGAGAACAGCAAATAATCCATGAATAATCAGATCCGCAAAAGTGAAACCCCCAAATGTGGAGGGCTGACTGTAACAGGATTTCATGGGGCAGAGGGCCCTATCACACTACACTGTTATAGCACTATTATTCCACTTTTACTGATGGTATGGAATCCTGGGATTTGCAGTTAGGGAGGAACATTTAGAATTCTCAACTGGAGAATTCGTGAGCCTCACTAAACTACAAATATCAGAATTCCATAGAATGTTGCCATGGCAGTTAAAGTGGAGTAATAGTGCTGTAACAGTGTAGTGTGATAGGGCCCAGAATCATGGCAGCTTGAGTAATCCTAGCACTATAACTATGAAGTGTGAAAACAAACAAACCCTGCAGGACCGGCGGATTGACCCTGCCACGGAAGCCAAGGCTGCCCGGAATTTGAAAGATCTGAGTTGCCAATAACAGGGTTTCTAGTTCATAGGATTTACCATAAGTCAAAATGGACTTGGCAGCATTTTAACAAAAATGAAGAAAAATGCACATATTCTTATCTTGATTCCTTAGTGCAAGAACCAGAGGCAAGGGCCTAAACAACTGTTGCAAAGAATGGGTTCCTCGTGAGGCAAAACCTGGCCTGTCATCCCTTGTGTCGCTGGTAGGTATGGTTTTGTAGTGGTTAAAGTGTTAAGCAAGGAGTCCCCGGGAGACCTTGGGCCTGCCATTCCCTCTGCCTGGTTTACCTCACAGAGTTGTTGTGAGGATCAAGTGCAGCGGCCGGAGTGCCACCTACGCCCCCTCGAGGCCACTGGAGAAAGGGTGGAACGGAAGGCCGTTTCCACACTACACCCTTATACTGCCATTATTCCTCTGTCAACGGATTCTGCGGCTCGCAGTTTAGTGAGGCCAAAGAGCTCTTTGGCTGAGAACTCTAAACTACAAACTCCAGGATTCCACAGGACGTTGAAAGTGGAATAATAGCACTATAACGGTGTAGTGTGGAGGTGGCCTAAGCGTAACAGAAGGGCTTGCGGCTCCTAACCCGCCACGCTCCTCTCTTGCAGAACTGCATTGCCCCCTCGCTGTGCTTTCTCTCTAGAAACAAGCCGGGAGGCCCTTCCTCTGCTCCCATAGGCTGAAAGGCAACGGCCTCTACCCAATGGAGAGGAGGGGCGGGCTTAATTGGCAGGGCGACTCCGCAACTCAATATGGATGTTCCGCTGAGAGCCGTTACTTCACAGAAGCTCCTCGCGGTGACGCATGGGCCCTCTCATAGGCCAAGGGAACGTCATTCAATACGACCGTTGGCTCGACTACGGCTCTGTGTTGCCGCTTCCTCCTCTTCCCCGCAGACGATTGGTTACTGTCCCAATCACTCGAATAAAGGGGTGGGCGTACAGCGGTTGGTCCGGCTTCCCGATAGGCTGCGCGTGGGACGGCGGCGGGAAGGCTTTGCTTGAGGATGGGCGGTGGATGAAGGAGCGGGAGGACGGCGATGGCGGGAGGGACGAAAAGGGCCCCGGGGAGGTGTCAGCTCTGTGGGCGCTTGCTGGGGGCCACCATGCTCCTGGTGCTGCTGCTTTGCGGCTCAGGTAAAAGGCAGGGGCGCCGAGCGGAGTATCGGGGGGGGGGCTCCCGGGGTGCCGGCCTTTCAGCTGGGAGAGGCTCCTCTTCGCCTTGCCTCAGAGGGGAGCCCTTGTGCTCGCCCGTGGTGGAAGGCGGGGGTCCTGATGTAAGAATTAATACGCTGTGAACAGTCTAATCAACGGGTGCCTCAGTTTGCAAGACCAGAGCAGGACCTTTGATAACGGGTTGTTGTTTTTTTCCTGGAGGGCCCTCATTCATAGTCTCCCCGTAAGCCGAAGCCGACTTGACGCCAAGTGTCAACGGCAATTAGTTGGAGAAGCAGCGCGATGTCCCGGGCCATTTCCGCACTGCACTGTTATAGCGGTATTATTCCACTTTCGACATCCTATGGAATCCTGGGGTTTGCAGTTTAGGGAGGCGCCTTTAGAATTTTCAGCCAGAGAGCTCTTTGGCCTCAGTAAACTACAAACCCCAGAATTCCACAGGATACTGAAAGTGGAATGATAGCACTATCACAGTGTAGTGTGGAAATGGCCCTGATTAGCGTATTAATTTGGGAGAGCAAGTTTTAGCCTCACCTACCTTATAGGGACATCATAGGGAAGAAGATTGGGAGAGAGAGGGAGATGACTCCTTGAACGCATGAAGGAAAAGGTGGGATTTTATTAAAGCCCTTGGGATCTCATCAGTTTCTCACAAGTTTCCATATACATAATTATTTAAAAAACTTAGTATGTTAAATTGTTTACTGTGCTTTTAGTCTGTTTAAATTATCATTTGGATGTTTTAAATTGCTCTGAAGTGTTAAGGTTGGCTCTATCTGTATGCTGCCCAGAGATTCCATGGTATAGCACAGGGTATGATAAATCCAACTCCCAGCATTTCAGATTCCTGAGCACTGAGAAAATCGATCTAGAGAGAGTTTTAAACAGCTGTGAAAAATGCCCGTGTTCAAGTGAATAAAGTGTATATTGATGTATGCCTGTATGTGTGTTCGTCCTTTCTTTGGCTTTCCTTGGTTACGGAAACACCAGGACTGAAATGTAAACTGGAACCAAAGCCTATCCCCCTACCCCTGCACTTCATATAAATTAGTAGTGATGATATCTACATACAAAATTTGGCTTGTCATGTTTTGTGATGGGCTGCAAGAAGCTGTCTCTGTGTGCCTACCGGAGTTATTTTCTGTCACGCAAGATCTTAAGAGGAGAATATAAATGACTTGTTTGAGATCATTGTGGATATTTTTATTTATCATCTCCAATGGGCAGTCTAGGTGATTATCCTTTTGCTTCTTATGTTTTTGTGTCATGCTCTACTAGAAGTGTCTAATATATTTAAAGGCATAGCTCTTCCATTTTCGCATCCCTAATATGGTATCTGACATATTTTTGTTAGCTAGTTAATGCCTGTGGTTATCTTAATGTAGTCTACGTCCTCGATGAAGGTGTCTGTGACTGTGGGTAATGTGTGGATCTTTTAAATTGCATAGTGGCCTTATAAAGATTAAAACAAAACACAGACAACTTAAGGTTTTCATTCAGATAAAATATTTATGGATGGGGGCTTAAGTTCGATTTCTGTTAGTGCCTGCCATTGGTTGCATACCGTAATTCATTGCCTTGGTGTGTGCTCTCTAAAACAGTGGTTTGCTAGCAATAGATGTCATGGTACGTTGCCTGAGACTAGCAGTGTTCATGCCAACTTCTTAACGAACATGCTAATCTTGATCCTTCTTTGGTACAAATCGGCCTTGTTCTCTCACTGGGAGTAAGTCTGATTTGAGATGGAGTTCTTTGCCATGTTATTATCAGATTATAATGTAGTTGTTTTCTTTATTTGAACCTGAAGATGGAGAGGTGATTCCACTTAAAGAAAATCTCAAGTATGAAAGAAAGTCCTCTGAGAGGTTTTGCTACACAAACAAGATGATACCAAAATGGCATGATATATGGACCAGGATTCAGGTAAGAATTTGAGTTGTTTCTGTTTCTGGAAACTTAACTGAACCTTAAATGAACTTCCTGTCTGTGTACTTACAGCAGAAAATTAAAGAGAACTAATCTTAGATCCTGTAAATCTCTGCTAAGTAGCTGTATACAGGTTTGTTTTTTTAAACTGACTCATTGTCTTTTGTTCCCCAGCATTACTACTTGCAAACTTGCAAACTGGCTATCTCTTATGAGAGAGTGCAGCTTTTTAAAACAACCAGTTCTCTGATTGTGAAAGCTCATAACCATTGCTCTGAATTGTGCCTGGAAACAGACCAATAACCAGTTACAGCAGCTGTTGTAAGAAGGGAACCGCCTGTGCCCTATAACCAGCTCAATGAATGGTCTAGTCACAAATTTTATACCCGTTGAAGTTTCCAAATGTTTTTCAAAGGCAGCCCCATGTATAGTGTGTTACAGTAGTCCAGTGGTTCTCTGACTTTTTACCCCTGTGACCCCCTTTACATTAGTGTGTGGATATCAGGCCCTCTACTTGACATAGTATATAAAAAAAATATTTTGTTTGTTTAGTGTGCATATTTTCATTCACATATTTATGTATATTCATATTTTAACATTTTGTAAGGAAAAAAATCAATGTTCAAATGAGAACAGTTTTATTTTAAAAATTTTAAATAAATTCAGTACCTAACTCAACAAAATCTCTGAAAGTGGAGGATCATAAGCACTGTCCAAAAAGGGACTAGTGCACATAAAAGTCAATAACTCTGCTCCCTGGAGGTGGGGATCACAAAGGACTGTCCAAAAAAGGATCTCTGCTCCCTTGTATCACCTTTCTCAGTCTCTCCCCTGCTTCCTCTTATTCCATATAGGGAGATGGCACGTAGATGTTGAGGCCCCCAAGTGTGGCTGTGATTGCATGGTCTGTATTGCATTGTAAAAGTCAGAGAAGGAGTGGGGGTGAGAGGATGGTGAATACAGTTACTGTTTGAGGCATGCTTAGGGCTCCTTCTTTTTCTCCAGCATGCGTGCTTGTGAAGTGACTGGCAGGGGAGGGGAGAGGGAAGGAAATGAGGATATCCCACTCATAACTGAAAAATTGGCACTGGAAATCTGGACCAGGCTGTGGAACAATTAATGGAGAAGAGCCTCCTCTCTCTTTCCCCAAGTTTCCCTCCCTCCTCTCTCTCCCTTCATCCCAGTGTCCTCCCCAACTAAGTTAGCAAGGGCCAATTGTAGTAAATTAATGTCCAAAATAATTATTGCACCCCTTTGGAGGTCCTGCCTCACAGTTTGAGAACCACTGTGATGTAACTAGGGCGTGGATCACCATGGCAACACAATGGATGCACTTAAAGCACAGGTATTCTGTGCAAGTTGTACTTACAGTCACAGCTTCTGGTTGGACTTTTATTGTTCTTACCATGAGGTTTGGGAAAGAGATCAGTGATGGTCAAATACAAGGCTATTACTTGTAGCCTTGGTTATGCAGTGACACAATATTATTGCTGATCTTTACAGGTTATCCAGCCTATCCTTGCACAGTTCGTGATTTACCCAGCTGCAGTAGTTGTTGGCAGATGTTTGCACATTCCTTGCATTGTACTAGTCTGTTCAGTGCTGCTTTGCTAGCTTTATTTAAATTGAGCATTATCCATATTTCTGATTAAATGAATGCAACAGTTCTAACCTTGCTGATTATTTGCCTTTTTTATTGTGGAGGAAGATTTAATTAAAAAAATAGTGAACAGATTAAAATGCTAAGGCATTTAAAATGATGCAGTTAAAAGAAAGGACCATGTAATGCCCTAGCCATCATCAGTTAGTGTCCCTAGCATTGGGACACCTGAGTCACACTTCCTGAGGTTGCAGTTCATCATCAGTTGCACTTAGCTGCAGTTCATCATCAGTTGCACTTAGCTGCACTTAAGTGACAGCAGATTTTTCCCATAACAGTGTTGGAGTGGTAATACCATGGTTTAGTGATGAATATTGTCGCATACTCATCTAGAGCCAGAGATGCAAAAGGCCCTCCATCTGTAGAATGATTTGATTTCTCACAGGTACTGATCTATCTCCTGCTCAGTTAACTGCACAGTGAAATTAAACTTTAGAACAGTGTGTTTCTCTGTCTTGTCTTTTTCTCCCCAGTATCTCAATCCTTCATCCCTTTCCTCTGTGCTTTGTCTGTATAATACCTTTGATCATACCAATCTCTTTCAAGCACCTCTTTCAAATTTTATTAGCTGTTTCCAAAAGTCTTTTATTGTCTTCAGTGCTTTTCTCTGAACCTGTCTATGATTTCATCGTTTAAAGTGAATGCTCCATAACTAAATCCAAAGAGGCAGGGTCTGGCTGGATATAATCCCCTCCCACACTGTCCTGTGTCATGCCTTAATTAGACTGTAGGCTTGATGGCAGGGAACAGTTTTGTTGTTCATTTATTTGTAAAGTGCCATGTAAAGTGATGGTGCCGTATAAATAGATAGATAAGGTTGATTGATTCAAATACCTTTTATTTATTTATTGAATTTATAACCTGCCTTTCTCCCAAATGGGATTCACCAAATGGTGACATTCTGGTGCTTGTGTATTATTTGATGTCCTTTTCTCCTGCACATCCTACAGATCCGAGTAAACAGCACCAAGATGGTCCGGGTCATCCAAGTAGAAAATGAGGAGAAGCTGAAAGAACTGGAAGGGTTCAACATATGGAACTATATTGGTTCTTTTTTCAGAGAGAAGCTCAATGACACTTACATTACTGTAGGCCTGTACAGTAATAAAACCTGCTTGAAAGTTGACCTCCTTGAATCACCCTCAGATTATACTGTCGTCGTTACTCGTAGTATGTATTGCTTTACATTGATTGCTGTTGTGCTGCGGAAATTACCATCTAGTACTGTACTGTTAGTGCACTAGATTACTCTTGTTCCTTCCTAATGATGGGAACACTAACTGTTGGATCCTCTAGCACTGCAGAAATGAAGTACAGTTGCAGTGTCAGCATTATAAAGATGGCAGCTGGACTGATGATGTAATTAGGACTTTTTAACTATATGCTGTACTATAAATGGGATCCACTGGAATGCAGTATTGATGTTGGCTTCATGGTGTCCAGTTAACTGAGCAAATGCAGAATAGTTGAATAGGGCAGTTCATCTTGGAGTGAGCTAAAGTGGATATTATGGCATTTCTCAAAGAGAATTTAGTATTTTACTTTCATAAAGGAGGGGATCCTTGAAGGGATTGCTCTTCCTTTGCACTGCAACAAGTGAGCTTTATGGAAAGGAACTTGTATGTACTTTCCTCTATAGGAGAGAGCCTTCTCTCACTTCTAATCATGTGTAGCTCCAAGAGTGTTTGCAGAGTTCTGCCATATCTAGGGTGGAAAGATAGCCAGTTTCTTGTGGGGGGAAGCTGAAGAAATTGGGAGAGTGCTGGTACAGCAGGAAAACCGTAGACCACATGTGTCAAACACAAGGCCCACAGGCCGAATCCGGCCTGCCAGGCCATTTCATGTGGCCCTCACACCTCTCCTACAGCTATGGCACGCTCCCTGCCTGGTGAGCTCAGTCCCCACATTAAGGGCCCCTGGCTGCTGGTATTCTGAAGAGGGAGCAGGCTGAGGAGCAGAAAGTGGCACACTTTGGATATACTGACCAATTCTGTGTCACTTTACAGAGGTATAGGGACCATAAACTACGATCATATAGCCCCAAAATGTCCAAGGAAAGAAAAGTTGATGCAGAGGGAAGGCAATTTAAAAACCAGTAATAATTGAATGCAGAGGCAATTATTTAATATAACAAAAGATAGTCTTACAGATACAACTGGCCCTATGAGGGCAACCATAATGCTGATGCAGCCCAAGATGAAGTTGAGTTTGACACCCCTGCCTTAGACCATTGACAAGTTCCTTAGAGGATCTTTCTTAGAGGGGATGGGACCAATTGGTGAGCAGAGTTATGTTCCCCAAGAAGGCTAGTCCCCATAGAGCAAATTCCACTTGCTGTGTGCCGGCTAGGTAGCTATTTCCCCATTACCTGGGGCCACAAGACAGTCAGCTCTAGTGGAGTAGATTGGGTTAATGAGTCTGGGATATTTTTGCATATCCTATTTGGTTGTGTATGCTTCTGTGTAGAAAGAAAAGAATATCACAAGCTCTGTGTGACATTGCTTCCATGTGGCCGTTTGCCTTTACAGCTATGGGGGGCTGTCACTGAATGCAAAAGATCTAGAACAGGGATGGGTAAAAGTGCAGCTTTCTAGATGTCAGACTGTAACTCTCATCAACATTTGCCAGCCTAGCCAGTGATAAGGAATGCTGGGAGCTGCAGTCCAACAACATCTGAAGGACTGCATTTCCCCACCTCTAATCTGTGAAGTCTTGGCTCAATTCAGTATAACTGATGGAAAAATAAGTCTTTTGTTTCTTTTCTAGCATTTGATCCCAAACTCGTTGTGGTTACATTTCTGGGCCTTCTGCTGTTCTTTTGTAGTGATGTGATGAGCAGGTGAGTGTTGCAATGGGTTCTGCTTAAGTATGAGCAATGATCACTTTTGTCCACAAGCTTAATGCTTAATAGCTTATTTGTTCGATTTACAACATCTAATGTCATTGTAGTGTGCCTTTAAGTTGTTTCTGACTTATGCCAACCCTAAAGCAAACCTATCACAGGGTTTTCATGTCTTGCTCTGAGACTGAGAGAATGTAACTCACCCAAGGTCACCCAGTGGGTTTCTGTGGCTGAGTGTTGATTTGACTTATGGTCTCCAGAGTTGTAGTTCAGCACTCAAATGGCTATGCCATGCTGGCTCTCGAAATATCTAGTAGGTTGATTAAATTCCATTGTTCTAGATATATTCTTATTGCTGAGGTCATAAGTTTCTCTTAGTAAGTGAGGGATAATGTAAATGTTACCCTTTCATATCCCACAAAATCCAGTGCACACATGATGTTACCGTTATTGTATGAACCAAACGGTGCAAAATATACCTCAGCTTTCAAAACTTTCTGCATCAGGCAAAGGTGTTAAAAATCTTCACAAAGTATACTTTGGGATTTGTTGTTGTTGTTGCACAACCCACTTGGCTACCCTGGATATCTTTGTGCTTTGGATTTGAAACTACAGAACTTAGCTGGAAGGGGTGAACCCTAAACTAGAAGGACCAAACATCCGGAGATTTACCATCTGAAGTTTTTACCTCCAACCAAACTAAAACAATCTGGATTTGGCTGTCATTGACAAGTTTTACCTGTTCAACACCTAAAATTACCTGCAGATGTGACAGTGCAGAGACTACTTGAGAGACACACTGCACTCTGCCCCTCGTGGCCAAGAAGAGGTGGGGCCCCCACCTAGATCAAGCCTCCCTCAAGGACACTTGCTTTAGCAAATAGCTCAGGCAAGGTGCAGGCCTAGGACTTCAGAATGGTTGCTTTTCTTCTATTACCCAGTGAAAAGGCCAGTGAGTTTTAAGAGTAAGCATGATATATTTTCTGCCTTTTGATTGGCCCAATAAAGATATCACCGTGATGTTTATTTTGGATTTTGTTGTACTTTGCTGCATGGCTAACATGGCTACGCCAAATATTTATTTTCTTCATTCCCAACAAATTTTAATGTGGAACAGACAACGTAATTGACTTGTTTTCACTAGTATACTTTTGATTTGATTTTGTAATATGGTCTTGCCTTCACATTCACAGGTTTGACCTTCGCAAATGTTATTATTCTTGAGGTGCATGTGTGCCTTCTCCCCAATTCCCTTGCGTTTTGCTGGGTGCAGAGAGAAAAAGGAATAGGGAAGGCACATGCATGCCTTCCTTCTCCCCTGCGGTGCTTTGCCCTCCCATTCCTTTGCCTTTGGCCCCAGTGAGGAGAACATGTGCTGAGGCAAAAGGCAAGGGAATGTGAGGGGGAGAGCCCCAGAAGTGAATGGGAGGACAGTGCTGTGGTGGAGATACATTTGCATTTTTTCTACTTTTGTGAGGGTTCTGCACCCTGAACCTTCACGAAAGTGGAGTGGCCACTGTACTGTGTTTCACAGGGTTGTTAACAAGTTGAGGCTATATGAATGGGTGTGTTACCTTGTAAGCCAGTACAGTGTAATGGTTAGAGTGTTGGACTAGGACACTGGGAGACCAGGATTCTTATCCCTGCTTGGCCATGGAAAATCACTGAGGGACCTTGGATAAGTCACATTTTCTCAGTCTCAGAGAGACAAGGGGAAATCCTCCTCTGAACAAATTTTGACAAGGTAACCCTGTGATAGGGTTGTCTTAGGGTTGACATAATTCAGAAATGACTTGAAACAACACAACAAATGCTTTCCTGTATATGCAGACGCACATTTGGATGTCTGCAATAAGAAAATGGAACTGGCCCTTAAAGGCTATTGCAGAGAGGCCAGGCCTGCTTTACCTTCCCTCAGATTGGAGATGGCAGCTTCCTTCTGCCTGCATGCTATAGCACCCTGCTCCCTTTTGTACAACCCAGCTTTTCCTTTTAAAATCACTACCTTAGTAGCCTCACAATTGTTATTCAGAATGATTTACAGATCTGTGGTAGCATGTTACTAATTGATTAGAAATAAGGAAAAGTACTTCAATTTATAAAAATATAATGTAATTTATATTAAAATAACAAACGGGGAAAAGGTATTGGGTGTTATAAGTAATTCCAAGCAATACAGAACTTCAAAAGGTATTTAACTAGTTTCTTGTAGCTCCACTCAATATACATGGACAAAACTTTTACACACACATAGGCCTTTGGCTTTGCTCAAAGGCTTAATTCCCAAGCCTAGGGCACACCTTCTGACCCAACTCAAAAATGGTTTGGTTTCTCCTCTGTCTCTCTCCAGACCTGGAGAAGACAACCATGCTTATTCAGACAACCACCCTGGCTGACTAAAAAGCTAAATTTAAAACACTCTCTCTGGAGATCTCACTGAAGGAATCTCTAAAATGCAAGTCACTGTGCCTTATATAGACCTTCTCCTCACAAACCTCAACCCTTCCCTCTCACTAGTGAGCTGAGTTTCTTTCTGTTACAGAGCCACTTTGGTTACATAGAATCATAGAATCATAGAAATGTAGAGTTGGAAGAGACCACAAGGGCCATCCAGTCCAACCCCCTGCCATGCAGGAAAACCCTCAAAGCACTCCCGACAAGTGGCCATCCAGCCTCCGCTTAAAAACCTCCAAAGAAGGAGACTCCACCACACTCTGTGGCAGCACATTCCAGTGCCAGACAGCCCTGACTGTCAGGAAATTCCTCCTGAGGTTCAGGCGGAATCTCCCCTCCTGCAGCTTGCATCCATTGCTCCTTGTCCTGGTCTCAAGAGCAGGAGAAAACAAGCCCACTCCCTCCTCGACATGACATCCCTTCAAATATTTAAACATGGCTATCATGTCCCCTCTCAACCTTCTCTTCTGCAGAGTAAACATACCCAGCTCTCTAAGTCTGTCCTCATAGGGCATGGCTTCCAGGCCCCTCACCATTTTGGTTGCCCTCCTCTGGACCTGCTCCAGCTTATCCATATCCTTCTTGAATTGGGGTGCCCAGAACTGGACACAGTATTCAAGATGACGTCTAACCAATGCAGGATAGAGTGGTACCAATACCTCCCTCGATCTAGACACCATACTCCTATTGATGCAACCAAGAATTGCGTTGGCCTTCTTGGCTGCCGCATCACACTGCTGACTCATGTTCAGCTTGTGGTCTATGAAGACTCCTAGATCCCTTTCACACGTACTGTTAGCCAGCCACGTGTCCCCCATCCTATATTTCTGCATACCATTTTTTCTGCCTAAGTGTAGGACCTTACATTTCTCTCTGTTGAAGTTCATTTTGTTAGCCTTGGCCCAGCTCTCCAATCTGTCCAGGTCCTTTTGAATTTTGATCCTGTCATCAGGCGTATTAGCAACCCCTCCCAATTTGGTGTCATCTGCAAATTTGATCAGCGTGCTCTCTATTCCTTCATCCAAGTCATTAATGAAGATATTGAACAGCACCGGGCCCAGGACAGAACCCTGTGGCACCCCACTAGTCACTTCTCTCCAGGATGAGAATCTGCCATTGGTGACCACTCTTTGGGTACGGTCAGTCAACCAGTTACAAATCCACCTGACAGTAGCCCTGTCCAGCCCACATCTTACTAGCTTCTTTGCAAGAATGTCATGGGGAACTTTGTCAAAGGCCTTACTGAAATCAAGATATACTATGTCCACAGCATTCCCTTCATCTATCAAGCAAGTAACTCTATCATAAAAAGAGATAAGATTAGTCTGGCATGACCTATTTTTGAGAAATCCATGTTGACTTTTCGTAATTACGGCATTGTTTTCTAAGTAATTAGAAACTGACTGTTTGATGATCCGCTCCAGGATCTTTCCAGGTACTGATGTCAGGCTGACTGGGCGATAATTATTTGGGTCCTTTTTTTTTCCCTTCTTGAAGATGGGGACAACATTTGCCCTCCTCCAGTCTGCCGGAACTTCTCCGGTCCGCCAAGAGTTTTCAAAGATTATAGCAAGAGGTTCCGCAATGACCTCTGCTAGTTCTTTTAAAATCCTAGGATGCAATTCATCTGGCCCTGGAGACTTGAATTCATCCAGTGTGGCCAGGTATTCCTGTACTACCTCTCTATCTATTCTGTGCTGCATTTCCCCCACTTCCTCACCTGCTCCCCAACTGCCAGGTTGCGTGTTTTTATCCTTTTGGGAAAAAACTGAGGTGAAGAAGGTGTTGAGGAGTTCTGCCTTTTTTCTTCCTCCTGTTATTAATTCACCATCTTCCTTGCACAGTGACCCTATCGTCTCCTTCTTTTTCCTTTTGCTGCGGACGTATTTAAAAAAGCCCTTTTTATTGTTTTTAATGTCTCTGGCCAGCCTAAGTTCGATCTGTGCTTTAGCCTTTCTGACCTTCTCCCTACATCTCCTGGCTACTTGCTTATAATCTTCTTTGGTGATTTCCCCCTTCTTCCATTTCCTATACATGTTTTTCTTAATACTTAGCTCAGCTGAGAGCTTTTTAGTCAACCATTCCGGTTTGTTCAGATGCCTTCCATTTTTCCTCCTTAATGGCACAGTTTTAGCCTGTGCCTTCAGTACCTCCCTTTTAAAGAACTCCCATGCATCCTGAACTCCTTTCTCATTGACTATTCTTGACCACGGGATTTCAGCCAGCAGCTCCTTCAGTTTACAGAAGTCTGCTTTTTTAAAATCTAAGACGAATGCCTGGCTACACTTGCCTTCTCTTCCCCACTGAATGCCAAATTCTAATAGGGCATGGTCACTCTCTCCTAAAGATCCAACCAGTTCTACGTCATTAACAAGGTCTTCCCTGTTGGTCAGGATCAGATCCAGAATATTTGATCCCCTTGTCGCCTCTTCCACCTTCTGGACCATGAAATTGTCTGCAAGACAAGCAAGAAACTTGCTGGACCTTGCCGCCTTTGCAGACCTGGCAACCTGTTGCTAGGGCTGCCCTGCCACTCAAGCTAGCCACACCCTCAGGCTCTGTCACAGCTGTCTTTGGGAAATAGAGTGTGGACTGTTTCCTCTTCCTTGTTCTTGACTACATGCTTGATTAACAGGGTCATTTTGTTAGAACCATTCAGACTTCCGTGAGGGCACTTGCCTGCTTACAAGTGGCAACCATATCTTTTCCTGTGGCAGGCATCCACCGCTCCTTCAGTTTGGGGTGGCATTCATCCTTCATCTTGTGCTGCATGTTGGGAATACAGTGCACACCCCCATATATGCAGGGCTTCTGTTCCAGGAACCCTTGCATAAAACAACATGAATGCTTCATGTCATTATCATCAATGGATACAGTGTGCATGCACCCATGCAGGCACAGATGCCTGCCTGGCACATCCACTGATGATAATTCGACATGAGGCTTCATGTGGCCTCGTACTTGTGTTTGCTGAGGTTGCACCGGCAAAGAGCTTACTGTACTTAAACAGTTAAAATCTTAACTGTTTCTAAGTGCTGCTAAACTATATCCTTATATTCCTCTCTGAGCTTATACCGGAGTTGTGGGAGAACAGTTGTGAAATTCCCCTTGCTTGCTAAACTCTCCAGCTCCTTCAAGACTTCCACATGTTGTTTACCCTCAGGGGAGCACTGGCTAGTTACAGTCCTCCCTCCACATTTGGGGGTTTGACCTTTGCAAATGTGATTATTTGCAAGGAACGTGTGTGCCTTGCCTCCCATTCCCTTGCCCTGTGCCCTGAAGCCTCATGAAAGTGGAGGAGCCACTGTACTTTGGCAGCCAGGCAACGGCACGCTGTTTCCAGCTTCACCATGGCGAGAAAAGAACGTTCAGAAATACAGTCATCTGTCTGGCTAAGCCACTCTTCAGTCTCATGGAAACACAACTTTGTTGCCCCAGAATCACTGGGTTACTGCTTGCTTTTCCGTCCTGCTACCACAGCTCACTTTCCCCCTGTTTGAGTCTAGTCTTTCTCTTCTGTTCATTGCTTCTGGCAACAATCATGGTAGGAGTGATGGCAACTGCAAACTTTAACCAGTCACCAAGATGAGCCAAATGTTTTGGTACCCTAGAAGCTGAGCTTGTTTAGTCACCTTTCTCTCTTCTTGGAACACTGTGTGTGTGTGTGTGTGTGTGTGTGTGTGTGTGTGGATCTTATTTTTGCATAGCAGCTGAGATAAGTGTTGTCTTTTCAGGAGCTCACTTTTCTATTATTCAGCTGGAATAAGCATTGGCATGCTAAGTTCACTGCTCATCGTCATCTATGTAATGTCCAGAATGGTGCCTAAGGTGAGTAAAAGCCTGGTATTGTTTGCTAGACTAGATTGTTTAGTAACAGGCTGGCTCACTTTAAACAGTTGAGTGCTACTTCCAAAGACCTCAGTGAGACCTCTTGTCTCCTGATCTGGGGAACATGTAGGGTATGCTCCTTACTCAGTGCCTTGCACAGTGTGGTTATTCATATTGCCCCTTTCTTGATTTCCACTTGCATTTCTGAAAGGACCCGAGTTGGCAAGGGATGGCAACGTGTATATGTGCATTTCCTTTGTTCTGTCTTCTTTTTCTCCTTGGAGCCTGATTTCCTTGGGAGTGGACAGAAGGAACACTGGTGCAGCATGAACAACATAGCACTCCTTCTGTTTGCTCCCTAAGACACTTGGCCAGTCAAAGATGAGGAGGAAGAGGAAAGAAAAGAGAAATGCACAGCAAAGTATGTAAACCTTAAGAACATGGAATTCATAGCAAACTCTGATAACAGTCACGGAGCCTAGATAGAAGAACAGCGAAAATTGTTGCAGAGGAAGGAAGGAGCTGAGTTCCTAGTGGCCAGGGAAATATGGCTCATGTCCCTACAAGGGGGTGGTCTTTCTTGAACCTTTTCTGTAGAGGCATCTTATCTAATATATAGCAGCTTAGAGGACAATCATTGTTTATTTTTGTCAAAACACTGATGTCAAAAAGGCTGTACTTCTTTAATTGTAGTGTAACATACGGTCATCCCTCCACATTCACTGGGGTTAGGGGCACAGGACCCCCATGAAAGTGAAAAAAATGTGAATAACTCTACAAAAACATATGATCACTGTATTCAATCCACTATGAATTCCTGTGAGGCATCAGGGTTACTTCACAAGGCAGAAATGGGTAGCTGGTGCAGCTTACTGCCACCTCCACTGCTGCCCCACACCATTTTTAATAGGCATTTACAAGCCTTGTTCTCAGTTTCATGAGGCTTGCAATCCCTATTAAAAATGGCATAGAGAGGCAGCAGAGGTGACAGCAAATAATCCGTGAATAATCAGACCCACAAAAGTGAAACCCACAAATGTGGAGGGCTGACTGTAAAGTGAAGTGAATAAGGGGGGGGCTAATTAGCTGCTTCTGTGTGTTTCTGTCATACCAATCTACCTGTGCAAGTTCAGATGCAGAATCGTAAATATGATATTCGCTGGCATGTAAGACGTACCAGTGTATGAGACACAACCCCGTTTATACGTCAGCAAGTGCCAGTGTATAAGATGCGCTGGCGTATGAGACGCATCCCATTTTCAAACAGTATTTTTTTGGGGGGGAAATGAGTCTTATATGCCAGCAAATAGGGTAGTTACTATTTTGGACTATAGCTCTCAGATCTTTAGCCAGCAGTCCTAGGGGATTGAGGAAATTCAGTTGAAAACAATAACCTTTCCCAGTTCTGTTCAAAGGTTAGTGATTATATATTCCTAGAAATCCCAGACATGTTAATTTTGCAATGTAGCAAAAGCTAGGGTACCAAGAGGAGAATTCCGATACAGTTACTCTCCTCACAAGTAATTTAGCAAATGATAATGCTAAGTTTTGAGCAAATTTATTATTGAGACCAGGGGACTGAAATTAAATAGTCAGTTGTGTTGAAAATAGCTCTATGCATTCTAGTTTATATTTACATGTTCAAAAATTCCTGTGCAGTTGTGAAAAGTGTTGAGCTGTCCCTTGTGACAGTATTCCAGTCCAGTGCAGAAATATAATATAGTGGAGTTAGAATAGTGGCCTAGGGCATTTTATTTATTTGATGCCCTACCCCTTCCTCATCATAGTTCATGTTCTCCCATCATTTGTTCACTACAAAGATGGACTATTGCGAAGATTAATGTCTCACAAAGTGACAGTGGAAAACCTGTATCTGTTTGTACCATTGCTAGTAGACCTCACATGATTTAATCCTCCTCAGTACAGGAAACTTCTGCAGAATATTTGGTGTTGAGTTCCAGTTTAGCCCATATCTTGACATGTTAGTTTTGGTAGGAGACCCTTCTGTCATGTGAGCCTTTTGTCTTTAGCTTGAAGTGCACTGTCTAGACCAGGAATGTGCAACTTCAGTGGATCCAGGGACTATTCTCTTCCCTACCCACCTTACACCCAGTGAATAGCATACCTGGAAGTGTTGTTAGCCTTAGAAACAGAGTGTGCACACTGCACTCACATTCTTTTAAAGACTCTTCCAACCCAAAGTTAAGTTTTGCTGCTGTTGCAACAATTTCAGAGATGGAGAGGTGACTGAGTACAGCTTGAGGGGCTGCAAAAAATGTGTGGGCTGCCGGTGACCTGCAAGGCATGTGTTACCCACTTGTGAGAATGGGACCTTGGGAGAATGGGGCCTTGGTTGTCCTACTGAATGCTTCACATCAGCACCTAGCAGGAGTTTCTTCAACAAATTTGTCTAGACTCTGGAGTAGATCTACCCCTGGTAGACAGAGCCCAGTGAATAAGTACTGCATATGGCACCTGCATTAGGTAGAAGCCTAGCAACTGTGTGTGCCTAGTTTAGAGTCAGTTGATTGGTCTGCTATGTCATGAATGCTGAAATAGCTAAAATCTATTTTGGGGATTTTTTGCGTCCTAGAAAAGTCCCATCTACCTCATGCTTGTGGGAGGCTGGTCTTTTTCTGTTTACCTTATCCAGCTGGTCTTCAGAAACCTGCAAGAGATCTGCAAATCATACTGGGAGTATCTTCTAGGTGAGTGCTTGTTTTGGTTTTCTGTGATCTCTTTTTTAAAGCCTGAGCTTCAGGCCATTTTTAAGTATTTCTAAGCAAACCTAATTAGGAAACATGGACTTTGCTTCCTTCAGCCTCCAAACTTCATTAAGTGTGTAGCTTCTGATATCTGGTCTCAGCTTCCAATTAGTTTGAGTGAAGAGGCTCCTGAGTTCTCATTAAGGCTCATCAAGCTATCTTAATCACTAGAAAACAACATCTCAGGAAGGAAAAAGAAAAGTCTATAGCGAGTTATTTGTAGGTAGGATTCGGAGTCACTTGAAATCAGGAAGATAGGAAAATCGGTAGTTGTTACTCCTTACTATTGGGAAAGAGGAATATGAATGAAGTCATGGCACCAGCTATGCTGATAGACATCATATATGTTTTTAGAGTGGCCTGCTAAAGGCTGCCTGTTGTGCAGTCCTCATTGCTGGCTGAATCAAATAGAGTCTTGATTGTAGTCATTCTCTCAGCCTCAGAGGAAGGTAAAGGCAAACCCCTTCTGAACAAGAAAACCGCATGGTAGGTTTGCCTTAGGGTCTCTATGAGTTGGAAATGAAGGCACACAATAACAGTTTTTAATGCCTCTGCCATGGAAATGAAACTGTGATCCAGTGTTTCTAGATCAACATCATGTCAGTTTGGGGACTTTTTTTTCTTGGTTCTAGACCTTCCCAGATTTTGGATTTTTGCCTTTTGTTGCGTTCTCTATACTGCCCTTGATAGTGTGGTTTAATCTTTTGCTTTCTTGCTTTTGCTTTGCTTTATCCAGGTGTCTCACTTCTTGGGGTAGCATTTAATTCCCTCACTCATCTGGGAGGTTTAAAGCTCCAGGTAAAAATATTTCTTTAAATACCACTTCATGTTGCTTGCTTTTTTCCCGTTCACAGGTTACCTGGTCATTGTGGGGTGCATCAGCTTTGCTGTGTGCTACAAATACGGCCCTCTGGAAAATGAACGCAGCATCAATCTCCTCACTTGGGGTCTGCAGATCCTTGGCTTGCTGCTTCTCTACTTCGGCATTCAGATACGCCAGATCGCCATCGCCTTGATTGTAATTGCAGTCTGCACTAAAAACCTGGAGTACCCCGTCATATGGGCCTATGCCATCTACAGGTGATGGTTGAGAAGCATGGGCATTACTCTTCTAGAAGGCACAATCCAATAATAGCCCTCTTGATAGATAAATAGAAGTGATGTACATGTTTGAGTGCGTGCACATAAAATTTGAGGAGGAAGCTGTGTTAGTCTGATGCAGCAGAAACATCAAAGAGCCTTGTGACATGTTAAAGCCTAGCATGTTTGATTTAGCGTAAGTTTTTGTGGATGGTAGCCCACTTCATGAAAGCTTAGGCCAAGTAAAATGTCCTATTCATAACAAAGTGAGGCTTTTAACATGGCTCTTAGTAATTTTTGGAAAGCTAGGATTGCCTATCCAGAAGTCACTCACTGTTTCTCTTGGTCCCATCTGAATCTGTAGTTTCAGTCTCTGTAGATGATCTGGAAGTTAACTTGGACATATGCAGATGGGAGTATACAGGGAGCAAACTAAGACAGAACTGGGGAGGCCAGAAGAAAATAAAAACAGATGCATGTTTTTAAATGCATTAAAAAAAATAATGTCAGTTTTCTTTTGGTGACCACTTGGAATGCCTGTTGAGATAGTTTTGAGAAAAGATGAGGCAAATAACTTGTTCCCAGCCAATTCAGTGGAATGAACCTCATTATCTACTTTCTTAGATGAGCTGCTCATTGAAGCAGGTTGTTTAAACACTACAAGGTTAGAGTATTAGTTATTATGTTTGTTCCATTTGGCTTATTGTTCAAGTGGAGACTGAGGCTGAGTTGCTTGTGAGTTTGTTTTGAATATAGAATATGGGCAAATTTTAATTAATATAAAATTTGAGATTTGAACTGTTAGATTAAAAAGTACCACTAGGTGGCACCTGCAAAGACTTTACAAGTGAAGTCTGTCTCTAAAGACATTTTCTTTTATAATGTTAGTTCTGATCTGCATCTTTTTGTAAGTGGAATGGTCACATTTTTAGTCCTATGGCATAACATTTAGAATAATAAAATAATTAGAGCTGGAAGAGACCACAGTGGCCATCAAGTTATTTGAGACAGCTTTATATATCTTTGAGACAGCCATATCCAACATGGTATTCAGGTTGGAATGTGGAATGGCAACTCCCCACCATCTCCAGACAACATGGCCGGCCAGGCAGCCACTTTTAAGCCTGGTATTTCTGACAAGTGCTTAAGACTACTCAAGGCACAAAGCATGTATCTACAAACTAGGAATGAGAATCATATGACCCTCCAGATGTTGTTGGGCTACAAGCTCCAGCACCTGACCACCTGGTCACCTGATCAGTGAGTGGTAAGGACTGCTCAAAGTTGCAGTCCAGCTTCTAGAGGACCACATGATTCCCATCCCTACTGGAGAACATCTGTTACTAGTCTCTTAATGTAAAATACTATTTTATATAAAACAGTGATATGCCAGTTTGAGGCATATTTCTATGCTCATAGAGCATGTGTACTAGATCAAATGGTGCTGAGCAAGTGTGAGTAGAATTCAGTCCAAGACTGAGTTGGTTTGGAGGCACCTTCAAATTTGATAAGAATTGCAGGACAGATTCTTTTCCCCAGAACGCCTGGTCTTACCACATAAGAACAGTGATGAGACATTTGGTCTTGAGCTTGACTAGGAGACAGTCTACACCCATGGTGTGTCTCTTGAGTATTCAAGTATTGTTAGAAAGAAGCAAACTTCAGTGGATTCAGGCTAGGAGCTGCCATTAATATCATTGCTGTCCTAGCAGGAAGGTGTTCTCAGCCACAGCAAAGCCCAGCCCACCGCGTCTGCTAACTGACGAGGAATATCGCATACAGGGGGAGATAGAGACACGCAAAGCCCTAGAGGAGTTGCGGGAGTACTGCAGCAGCCCAGAGTTCTCTGCATGGAAAGCAGTCTCCCGCATCAAGTCTCCAAAGAGGTAATGGATGAGTGGATGTTCTGTGGAATATTTTTATAATTTGGAGTCATTGAAAAGGCTACTCATCTTACAGGCCCGGGTATGAGAAGGACGTGGGATCTGGGGTTGGGATGGAAAGGGGAACAAAATTAAGAATTGACATTTGTTTTTTCCTCTGCCCTGTCTGGGTGCTGAGAGCATCCACAGCAGATTATTCACTCAGGTCTGTAACCAGTTTGAAGCCTCTTAAAAATACTTAATTGACAAATGTTGTAACAGCCCTTGGAAAGTTACTTCTAAGAAGAATGACTGCAATGAGATGTGGAATCCATCAGTAACTTGAGTAATTCTGCCACAGTGTTCCTTTAGGAAGAATCAATATAGTGAGATGTTGAGTCTATCCATAACTGACCAGTAGTAGGATGAGATGCACTGAGACTTTGAGCACCCTTTTACAATTGCTCAGTTATGAATGGCTTCAGCATGTCATCATATTGATTCATCTTTAAAAAGTAACTTTTCCAGCTCTGCACTTCAGAACTGCACTGTATAGCAAGAACTTAAGTAATGGCCAGGGCTTGGCTCATTGCTGCAATGTCCTCACTGCTTTCTGTCTTTCCTCTAGATTTGCTGACTTTGTAGAAGGTGCCTCACATGTCATGCCCAATGAAGTCTCGGTCCATGAGCAGGAATATGGGCTGGGGGGCTCCTTTCTAGAGGAGCAGCTCTTTGAAGAGGAAGGTGAGGAAGGAGATTACAGCTTTGATGAGGAGGACTGCATGGACACCTCATGGCCTCAGAATCACCAGAGTTTTCTATAGAGAGATGGCTAGTATTCATGCAGATGAAGTGACTGGTGCCTCTGTTGGCCTGTGTTGAGCACTGCAGCTTTAATATCCTCTGCGGATCACATATGTGCAAAGCCTGTTCTGTATGGCATGTGCATCACAATATGTATCTGCAGGGTGGGACACTGGGAAGTGTGGTGGTGATGGTAGCATGTGCCATTAAAGCCTTGCCATCCATCTGTGACAGTGAACCAAATGTGAACTGAACTGCCTATGGGATATGTCACAGTGTCCTGAGCAATGCATTTTCAGGGTTGTAAGTCAGCCAGATGTTTGGGCTGCAAGTTGTGCATAAAGATAAGAAGTGGGTGTGAGCTGGAGTTGTGACAATCTGGTCAAAGTTTGCTAGTGATGATGAACTCCTTTGTCTTGGTAAAAACAAGGGCTTAAAAACACCAGTGTCTAATGTCAGCTCAGTTTGACAAAAGTATCATAACCTGCATTTCTGTTTTGTTCCTTGGAAGTGCATGATGCTGTCAAGACCACGCTTGTGGGATTTTTGCCCAGTCTATTGCCCCTGCACTTGTTATTCATTGGGCAACCCTTATTTAAGCTGTTTGGCTTTATCCCTTGCTTTGCACAGATCTACTTTGGTCAGCAGCTGACCCACACGGTGCATCTTGCAGACCAATCAGGATTTATTTTTACTTCTATTATTATTTTGGCTTGCAAATAAGACCTCAGTACAGTACTTGTCTTGGGATGAATTGTTTTCTACGTCTGTTAGTGTTTAAGAGTTGCCCCTGAATTTCAACTTTCAACTAGAAAGTGGAGGCTGATGCTTGTTTCAGGAAGCGTGATGAGATCTTTGACAAGTATCTAGGTCTCTTTCTGCCATTCTTTGATTAAGAATTGCACAAATGATTTCTTTTCCCATGGGAGTGAAATTTCTTCAGTTTGAATGCCTCCCAAATAAATCCCTCAGGTTTCTTTTGAATTTATTTGTACCCTTCTTGCTTGTCCAAAGCTTTGTGTTCCACGGAAAGCTTGTCACGACACTGGTATACTTCATAGACACTCTTTATCCCTGCTGTTACTGTACTTCTGCAGTTCCTCTTATGAGATAGTAACACCTGACTGAAAATGTGGCAGAAGTGAATGTCTTGCAATGGATGTTTACATTTATAACTCTCCAGAGTTACTATCTGATGTCAGCCAAGACTGATTAACTAAGTACTGATCCTGGTAGTGGGATTTAACCTGCAGCTTGTTGCCCTGCCTATGTATTTGTGAGATTTGCAGCTCTGATATTTTAATGCTGTAGTTTCCGACTCTTACCTCCTAACTATTAAATCCCTGCTTGGTTAAACAGGGGTCTGTTCTGTTACTAGCAGAGATTTAGAAGAGCGAAGAGATCTGAAAACAATTTTGACCAAGCCTATTAAATTCTGCCAGTGCCAAGTTTACATTGGAAATAATTACTAAAACCAGAATTCCAGACAATAAACAGTTAACAAGAGTGCATCCTCACTACAGTATTTCCAGATGTGCCTTCAACATAGAAATCCAGAGAAGGCTAACCATTTCAAAATTGCTGTTCTTTTCCTAAGATGGGTTGAATCTGATCTTAAAAGAATGGGTGAGTTGTATGGGTTTCTGTAGTTCTTTAAGGGATAAGCCCTTCAAACTAAGTGCTTCTGGCACAGTAGAAAGACATTTTCCAGCTGAATTGTGCCTTACTTTCTTGCTTGACATTTGAGCAAAGCAAGCAAACATAAAGGGGGGAGAGGAAAACAGTTATCACATTCTCATCTGTTCTAGCTATTCTTTTTCACGTTTCTAGCTTGTGACTTGAGTGTCCTTGCAAAGGGTTGCACATGTAACTGGCAAAACCCTTGACTTGTAGGCCAGGATCTGATTCAGTCCTTAACCTGGATGCCATTACGTCCTTCAGAATCAGCAGCCTCTTTTCCTCTAGAGGCCCATACATAGCCATAGAAATCTCCCGAAGACTTTCCAGTCTCCCCTTCCTCTGATGGGGACTTCAGGAAGGAGAGTACATATTCTCATGGCAGCATGGTGCACCTTAAGTACCCCACTAGATCCTGGCCACTATGTACAGCAGAATTTTTGGTTATATAAATAGCTTTTTCTCTTAATACTACAGAGATCATAAAACGTATAGTGCTCTACAGAAGATATATCCGCAGGACAGAGTTCTCTGTATTTTTATGTGAATGGAATTAAAATGTTAACAGGAAACATAGGGCTACTGCTGAAAATGAGAATCCTATGTCTGTATGTCCCTACTGTACTCCATAATGGTACAGCTTATTCTGGGGCCCTGAAGTCTTCCCCACCAGTGGCACCCAGTGATGTGGGGTAGGGAAAGGAAATGCAGAGCATGCTGCTGGGATAGTGGAGATGTTATTCTAGATATTATTAGGTGGGGAAGGACAGTGCAGATGGTCTGTTCTGTTCTCCTTTCTTTTGCACGAGTTTAGGGTTCAGCAGTAAAGCAAATCACTCTGTTTTTTCATCTTAAGTACAGATGTCTGATCTAACTGTAAAGCCTTTGACTTAGTATATTTTTACCAAGTTAAAATGTTCAAACATGAAATGACTGATTTTGCGCCATACTCCATGTAAACTCTGTGTGTAAAATGTCAGTTGTTTCTTCCAGCTTTTGAAACAAATGTGAAATTCTGAACTCTAGGACTCTTGTTTAGCTAAAAATTTATTTTGTCAGAAAGGCCAGTTACTTGATCTATGCAATGTATCTTAATATGGAATAGAAGCCATGAAGGTTTTTGAAGTCGTGATGATTGGGAGTATCTCCTAACAGTGATCAAATTACTTATAATTTTAAGTGTTCCTTGTTTCTTTCATTTTAATTTCCTCTATAAGATAAAGTATTTTTATAAAAAAAAGTACTCTTTACAGTAAATATACTGAGATACCATTTCAATGCTTTTTCACTTTTGAAAGTCTGAGATTTTTAATAAACTTTTTTTTTTGTAGGAAATGGACTTCTATGTGATGCCATAGTGGTGTATAAAAATTGAATGCCCTTTGTATTCAGGTTTTAGCAGAAAGTTATCTGATTTGTACCTCAGCTTTGTCACAAAATAATTGCTTGTCTGGTGTTTGCTTGTTGAATTTCCTTTTGTATTATGTATAGTAATCCACTGGTGAGCTTGGGCATGGATTTTTATTTTTTCAGGGACTGCCCTCAAACTAGAAGTACTTTATTCCAGTGTCTGCTTTTAGATACTGTATTTGTTGGCATGTAAGGCTCATTTTTTTTCCATGAAAAAATACTGTTTCGGCAAATATAGTATGCCATTTGGCAGTTTCCACATTGGGACGTTTTAAGTGAGTTTACTGAAATATATTGTCTTCTGAGGTGAGGGTCTGCAAACAACATAATTCTCATGTACTTGGCAAACAGCTGGAAATTAGTGGCTCCTTACTTGCCTATCACATGCTCAACTGCTACTTTAAACTTAGTGTGTGATCCTAACTCATTCTCCTGCCCGTATTGGCGTATTAGCTGAGTAGCAAATTGAACTGTTAATAATGATCTCTTGAGCTACCTACAAATGAGCCTTGTTCAATGTATGGAAGCTCCTGCCCTGTTCACAAACTTCCTGTTGCAATTCTTGGACCTACATTCCTATTAGTAGCTGAAGAGAGATGTGGTTGTCAGCTACTATTAACAGGGAGCATATTGGCTAAAGTTTTTATGTTATATATGTTGATATTCCAGGGGCTGGGGTTGGGGGTCATCCTTCACATCAGTGGTGTACTTTATGCTTTGCATTTATAAGGTTCCAAGTTTAATCCTCACTTAAAAGAGAAGGGGGCAGGGAAAGACTCAATACCTGGATGATTTATTCAGTTGGCTGCCAGACATTCTTGGATCTAAAAGTACTGCTTAAAACTTAGAGATGCACTATTGAAATAACCTCCAGTTTCCAAGGAAAGGTCAACTTTCCTGTAGTCAAATCTGTCCTCACACCCCAATTAACATAAAACTTCTTTTAGAAGGGCAGATTAGCTTGAGTTTTTCATATCGAGCTGATGCCAAGAAATGGTGATGATCTCTAAATGTTGCATAAATTCTGTTTAAAATCAAGGACTCCCTGTTTTACTGACCACCAGCAATCTCCCAGTGTTTTAGCAGACATTGTTCATACACTAAAGCTCATGTTTGTAGTCTTGTAGGGGTTGGAGGTGTTAAGTTAATGGGTAGTCCAAGTTTCTCAGACTGTTGGACTCTGCATCCTAAATACCAGTTTCTCTGCTTTCACAGTATTAGTAGAGCTGAACACAGGCCTGTTCAGCTGCTCCTCAGTAACCCAGCACTGAGACCACATTGTAGTTCTACCAGTGAAGCATACTGCACTCTGCAAGTACATTAATGAAGGGGATTTGGTTTCTCTCTGCAAGCAATAGAGTAGAAAACAATTAGCATCACTAGCAGAGTGGTGAGGGCCAGGGTGATGTATTGTTTTGAGTACTGAACTACAACTCTGGAATCCGCACTTGGACATGAAAACTCACTGGGTGACCTTGAGCAAGTCATAACCTCTGAGGGAGGTAAAGACAAACTCTTGCCAAGAAAACCCTATAATAGAGTCACTGTAAGTTGGAAATTACTTGAAGGCACACAAAACAGCATCACTGGCACAGCTCCCATTAGACGGGGGTGAGAATAGCTGTTGGGATGAAAGGCAGAAACAGCCTTTAGCTCTTCTCAGCACTTATGTGGTCCAGCCCATTCTGGTACATCTAGTCAGCAGGTTGAGATTACATCTGTTCTGCCTAGTGTCACCTCAAGGGCCCAGTTGTACCTCAGCAGCATGAGGCTGTACCCCTGAATCTGTAGCTCTTTATGCTCTTGCCTCCACCCATTGTAGACAGAAGGTTGTCTTCCTGTTACATATTTCTCTATTACTGAATCAGTGCTATTGTAGCACCAGCACTTCAGTTGTTTTTCTCTTTTGGTTTGCTGAGGATGGGTAGTATATGCAGCATGTTGTTTACACAGAGCGTGGAGGAGAGACAGGCACCAACAACTCACACTGCTAGTGTGGAAAACAGCATCCATCTGGAGCCATTTCAGGCCATTTCCATTTTGTCTGCTGCAGAACATGCCTTGCTCCCATACACCTCTCAGTTGTTAATTTCCAGACATATAGCAGAATGTTGGTGGTATCCCATTGTTAATGGGCGACATAGCAGCAAACAGGCACCATCAAATTATTTAACAGACTAATGACTTGAATATGTTAGGAATAAGCAGTCTAGCTACTTGTAGACAAAACTAACAACTTCCACTGCCAATGAAAACTAAACTGTGAATAAGTTCTGATTGCCAAATGAAGCTATGACCTCTTTAGTATTTCCTTTGGGCAGGAGTTACTCCGTTTTTGTTTTTTCAGTTTCCTCACATAGAGATCTTCATAAGATAACTCACTCACCAAGAGCAATAGCAAAGTAGTATAGTCATCAGATGTATTGTAACCAGTAACAGTGAGACATACACAAATCAAAATCCACCCCCTCCAACACACAAGAGTTAAGTTAAAACACATTGCAGAAAAGAGAGAAAGAACCTTCGTGTGCTGCTCCTCTGTAGAGAAGGCACCCCAAGCCCTCCCTTCAGTAATTCCCACCACCCAGGTCGCTCTCCCCATAAGCTGCTTAAGAGGAAGACTGAAGAGAACAGAAGACTTTCCTGTATGTAGGGTTCTTGGCCGCAATACAAAGACACTTCAACAGGTTTGTTTCCGTCCATTCCAAATTGCCCCTACTGGACACACCACGGTTTCTTGTTCTACAAGTTTGTCTCCTTTTACAGTTTAGCCTTTTCACTTCCTCAGAATCACCTCTACATCAATAGAACAGTGCTCAAAATACATCCAGACTGGCATTAGCTTATCCCATATGTCCTTACCACACACCTCATATTGCCACCTGCCATGCTCCCTTGAGAACTATACATATACCGCTCCCAATATTTGGCTGTCTTATTCGCCTTCAGGTTTAGCACTGGGAATACACGCTATATCTACCAAATAGAACAGCTTGCCCACCTGCCAGTGCGTCTTTGCAATGTAACCCAATAGCTTATATAATAAAGCATCTTCAGTCATGCAGTCAGAATGAAGCCACCTGTCTGCTATTGCCCTGGTGCAGCCAGTCCAGGCTGTTTTCCCTTTTTGTGGGCTGTTGTCAGACAAGATAACTGCTCCAAGATTATACCAGGGCAGGCAGGATCCCAACAAGGCACCGGCCACACAATAAGTTAAAAGCAAACATTTCTGTGACCATTCTAGTAGAGAGATTCCTCTTGGTCAGAGAGTCTCTGTTGCTGGAGTGCGGTGTGCCCTCTCTGCCACCCCACTCAGTCACTGTTAGCAAGCAGACAAAGGGGGTTTTCATCCTGTCCTTCCAGCCGGCGGCCTCTCTTATCCACACACCAGCACTGGCCTCTCTTCTGCCCTTTGGATGCCAGGCACTGTGGAGAAGAAGGGTGTTAATATGGGACAGGTAAAATCACCATTCTAAAACAGTGGTTCCTAACCTTTTCTTTACCAGGGACCAAGACTTGAGATTTAAATATTTAAATAAGATATTCAAATACTTATTTAAATAAATATTTTATTAAAGGCTTCTGAGGACTAGGATTCAAATCCCCACTCAGACACTGGGTGATCTTGGGCAAGTCACAGTCTCTCAGCCCCAGAGGAAGCCAAAGGCAAACCTTCTCTGAACAATATCTTGCCCCCCAAAAAACCCTGTGATAGGTTCACCTTAGGGTTGCCATGGCTCACAAGTGAGTTGAAGGCACACACAACAAATTGCCACTGAAAGATGGATGTTTTTAGCCATCATGTCTCTTCCTTCTAAAAACTGATTTATGGTAACCCTAAGACACCATAAACCCCCATATCATGGGGGTTTTCTTGGCAAGATTTGTTGCTGTAGCCTTTCTGTGAGGCTGAGAGAATGTGACTTGCCTGAGGTCACCCAGTGAGTTTCTGTGGCTGAGTGGGATTCAAACCTTGATCTCCAGAGTTACAGTTTGGGCGTGCGTATAGACACGCACAGGCACACACCTGCCATTATGTCCCTTTTGTCAGGAATGCAGTGGGGGGAGAAAGGGCGTGCACACAGATGCCCAAACTGCTTCCTTGTTTGCAAACGAGGGAGCAGTTTGGGCACATGTGCATGCCTGCTGCCAAGTCCCTTTTGCCAGGGGAGTGAGTGCCAAGGAACATGGTGGGAGGAGTTTGCAAACAAGGGAGCAGTTTCAGCAACCGTGCCCCCACCCTCTGCTGCTGTGTCCCTGTTGCCACCACTGCTGTTGAGTGTCCAGGATTAAGGCTTCACAGACTCCCACAGGTTTGCTAGGATCTCAATATAGCCTACAGAAGTTCCCCAGCCCTCTCAGAGAAACGCTGGGCAGGTGCTGAAGACTCCTGGAGCTAGGGGGCTGGCTTCTCTCCTCACTCACCTGAACAAAACAGCTACACCCTGAGGATGGAATTCAAAAGCCTTTCAGAACACTGGCTGAGTACGCCCAGCTTCACTCCTCTCTCACCTTCCCCAAGAACTGAGGAAGATAAGTGGGGAGGAATACACTGTTGGTTTGGTACCTCAGGAGTCAGCTGAATCCTAATACCAGAGTTCTGCTGGCTGTCGTAAGGGAGGGGCTGGTGAAGCTGGGCCCCCAGCCAAATAAACTGCAGATGGCTCTTTGGCTGAGAAGCTGATGATGTCAAGCAGAGCGTAGCTGTGCCCCTCTTCAACAACATTTGGACTACGGGGGTTGGGGGAATCCAGTTCACTTTCCCAAACCAGCTCCCCATTCCCATTTGGTTTGTGGCGTGCATGGAAGCAGGAGAAGCCTACTTGCTTCTCCTTTCAGCGAGACAATTGCCAGATCTGATTTTTCCATGCATCACTTGAGAACTGGGTGTTTGGATTTTTCCACTCTTGCTCTTCAGCATATACACATAAGTCAGATATGACACAGCAGCAACATCTAGGCCAGTGTGCCAGATGCTATGTGATGTTACCAGCAGCCAATGCTGGATTTTCATCCAGTTTGCACAAAGAAAGCCCCAAACAAACAAAAAACCCTTTATCAGCAGCCAAGTGTCATTAGTTCCAAGGCTTTACAGCAGGGATGGGTAGCCTTTTGCTGTTCAGATATTATTGGACTGCAGTTGCTATCATAAGCTGATAATGGTTTGTGCTGCCTATGGCTGATAGGATTTGTAGTCCAGCATTATCTAGAGGGCCACAGTTGCCTATTCCTACTTCAAAAGGAAAGCAGCCAGATAGATAAAAAATTCAGTAACAGGCCCTCTGCACCTCAGCGTTACTGCTGTACCTAAGACTGCATTAACAGCCATGTTGGTGCTGACACTGATCTTATGCTTCGTCTTTTAAATGATATTCTGTATCTCCACATTTGCTCTTACACTAGAGCTGCAGATCTGGCAACCTACCCTATCCTCATCACCTTGAGATCATAGTTGAAGAATTTATTCCTCTTACCAGTCCAAAGTTGGTTTTTGCTTTCACAGTTAGGGCCCACCTGTTAGCCTAAAAGCAACCCCCGTTTTGCTTTTGAACGATATTGCTGTCAGTACCTGTTTGCGCCTGTAGAAGCCTTTGGTGTCGCAGTTGGGAATGAAGATATCTTCGCCATTCAGGTAGAGTGGAGCCTTCAGTTCCTGCAGAATGGCTGCCAAATGCATGCGGCAGGGAGCCTGGTCAACCAAGACAGGACAGAAGTTAAAGTTAGCCACTGCCATCAACATTTGTGGAACATACCGAGGAGAGGGGTGGAAGCAAAAAAGAGTCCCTCAAGACATATATTTGAGCTGAATTAGGTAATATTTCAAATGTGGCTATCCTTGTCCACCTGAAGAATTAATATTCCTATCAGAGGCACTACATAACATGAAAACTAAGCTCACAACCTCCCTGACATGCTGACTTTCTGAAAGCAAGGATGGTGTTTTAAACTATGCATGTGTCCAGTGACAGGATATTTTTCCTGCTTTCTGAAGATGAGTGATCCCAGAAGGATTATACCCCATACTTTTCTGAAAGGCGAACCTGTAGGAGTTTGGCCAGAGTGGGAGGGAAGTAAGAGAGCAAAGCAGACAGACAACAGCAACAACGGGAATAATGTGGAGGTTTCCCATTTCTTCCGAACCCCATTGTCACTTTGTAGGAAAGGCTGTACAAAGATAAAGCTCTGGAAAGTTACTTTTTGGACGCCTGATCCCAAAATTCCCCAGCAAGCATGGTCACTGGGTGGTTCTGGGAACTGTAATCCAGGAAAGTAATTTCTCCAGCCAGGATGGTAGTATGCTAGTAAGTCATGGGGTGGAAAAAGAAGATGCAGCCCTCTCCATACCCAAGCAAAAGCCTTTCACTTCACGCACCGTATCAAGATCCTCTTTGGCATCACTGTTTAGGGAGAGCTGCTCAAACCGGGCTTTGCCAACAGGGACCTCTTGTAGTGGATCCTGGCCCTGCGAGGGGAGGGGCTCTGGAGTGAAGTGACTTGCTCCACGATTCTCACCTAGAGGGACAGAACACAGATTTCAACACTTCAGACACTTTATAAAAAGACAAGGCAAAAGGGTCAAAGACCATCTCCAGCAACCACCCAACTCTCTGCTGTGAACTAAGAGGAAGTATCAAAAACTAAAGAACTAAGCCAACCTGGATAAATCTTATGCCTGGCAGAGCAAAGATGCTGTCTATTGAGTTTTCCATTCTGTTTGGCAATATGTGGCTGGTGACACTTCTTCCCCTCACCCCTAGAGGGAGAAAGGACACTCAAATTCCCTGATGCATCAGCGGTGGCTGACAGGTGCACAGAAATCCCACCCAGCCAGAAAGCACAGCTCTATCACCAGCCCTGTGATTGAGCTAAAGGGAAGAGCTTAGCCAATCATTCTGGTAATTCTGATAGAGAAAGCACACACAGAATCCCATACGAGATTGGTGAAGTTCAGTAGTGAGGCAAGGCCAGGATTCACAGGGTCAGAAATTAGAACACAGGTAGAAATCCTAACGCCCTCTAGATGTTGAACTGCAAGTCCCAGCAACCCTCTTCAGCATAGCCAGGAATGCTGTGAACTGCAGGCCAACCACATTTGAAGGGCCACAGAATTCGCACCTCTGCTATGGGCAAGGCACACTTTCTTAGCCTCAGAGGAAGGCAGTGGCAAACCCTCTCTGAATAAATCCTGCTAAAGAAAATTCTGTGACAGGCTTGCCAGATGTCAGAGTCAGTACGCAGACACATAACACATCTGTAGCAATCCATTTTTTTTAATGGAGGGATGTTGCTGCTTGTCTACAGAAATACACTCGTGTGTGTGTGTGTGTGTGTGTGTGTGTGCATATGCACCTAAGAGATAGATTATACACCATTATATTCTCCTCCACTGGAGTGTAGGAAGAATGATGCCCAGTAGCTGGAGTTCTTTGGACCAACGGTCCTCAAGTTGTGGGGGGGCAGCCACCATGCTCAATGGTCAGGGCCAAAATCCTTGACACTGGTCAGGACAGAAGTCCAACAGAATACATGGAGCCTTCCAGCTGAGAACCACTAATATAGAAGGATCACATAAAAATACCTTTAAAAAAATACGGACTAGGAAGTGAAACATGGAAGTTTCCCCAATTTTATTTAAACAATTAGCCATCTCCAGCCAAAAGGCTGTTTTAAGCCTCTTACAGTCAGAGTCACATAAAGCTCCCATTAAAAAGGAAACAAAGGCCATCTAATCTTTCCTTACTGTTCCATAATCTTGCCACTTCTTAGGCCTTATGGTGGTGTGTGCTCCAGTTCTCCCAGTGGGGCCCCACCCAGCTTGTGGTTAGTTGTACTCATTTGTCCCACTATAATTATCCAGTTATGATTGCCCTCAGGGGGAAATTCAAGGTCTGTCAACAAATTAATGCCTGCCCACCACCATCTTGGCCTCAAGGACGGGCCAGGAATTTTTGGGTTTCCCACTTTCTATTTGAAACCTGAGGGAGAGGCTCAAAGACCAGGTTTCATTAGAAAACTGCTTCCCATTTCTGCTATCCAGAACACCCAGGTGAAACACATAACTCCTAGATGAGTCCCATCCCAATAAAATTCAACCTTATGCTCAAAATAAGACCTTTAACACTGTTAACTCTGTTTCTTCTGCTGGCAGCCACTACAGCAGGCTGCAGCAGAGAAAGATGACACGAAATGCAGGGCCATCCTATAACATGCTCCCCCACAATACCATTTTGGGGGGAGGGCTCACAATGTTTAGAGTGAAAGCTTATGAGCAGAACCTCCCTCTTAATTCACTGCATGTAAGCCACCCTGAAAGATTTTTTTTGGCTCAGGGGCTACATAAAAATGCTAGCAACAAGGAGGGTATGAAAAACCAACAGTGCAAACAAATATGGTTCTTAAAAGAGCAACCACAGATCCAATGCCAAACCTGGGGCCCCTGTCGAAAGCCCTGACATGTGCACAGCACTCTGTAGACTGCACATGTTCAACACACCTTAAAGCACTCAAGACCTGTGCATCTGGCTCAACTGCAGGCACGGGCTAGGTCATGTTCTCTCCCATGAACTTGCTCTTGTTCCGTACAATCCCACAAGAGGGCACTAGAGCTCCCTTTTCTCAAGCTGTCCTATTGTGAAAGCAGCACCAGTGATTTCTGCTTGGTCCAGATTGCACTTAAGAATCCCTGGCAGGGAAGTTGAGGCCATTCCAGGCTGCTGAAGCTGCAGGAGAAGGAAGAAAGATGGGCAACTCTCCCAAACGTTCTCAGTGGACAAGACACAGAGGAGTTCCCAGAAGTTACTGTTATGTTCCAATCATAAAGAATCATCATGTTTATACAGAGAAAGTACATCAAATCATTACAAGAGGAAAGCATCCATCTCAAAACACGGGATATTCCTAGGCTGTCTAATGCTCTGTATGTTTTACTCACAAGCAGTGCACAGTGTATTCAGTGGGCCTTGTGCTACAAGTTAACTTTAACACATTGCCATGGAACAAAACAGTATCCCTAGATTTTAACCACTTCTGGCGCACTCCTCTGCATGTTTACTGGGGGATATGGCTTGCCATGCTCCACAATGATTACTCAGAGGTAACTGTATATAGGACCACAGTCTGAAAAGGAAGTCGAGCGTAGCCAAAGGATCAGAAGAAAATATATCAAACTCTATAGCTACAAATTCACTGCAAGGAGAGAGAGCTCAGCATCACATAAAGTAACCAGTAATTAAGACAACCGAGACTTCTCTTTTTACCTTGCAAAATTTCACATGTACCGTCACAGCTTGGTGTACTAAACAAGTTTATCTTTAATTTTAGAGTGGAAACAATAAAAGCATTTTAAATGACTTATTAGATTTGCATTCCACTTTTCCTCCAGTTGAGCTCAAGGTAGTGTACGTGGCTCTGCTTCTCCCTACTTCACAATAACCAACCTGCGAGGTAGGTCAGATTGAGAAAAAGGAAACATGCCCATCTAATGAGTTTCACGGGGGCTTGGACATGGATTGCCAACTGTCTGACACTCTAATCCAGGGTTTTCAACTTGTGGTCCATGAACTCTAGGAAAGCAATTGATGGGCTTCAGGGGTCCTCTGAACCGGGCACAAAATAGGTGTTTTTTCTCCTTGAACTGCTTGTTACTGAGAAAGTTGTTCCTGTGGAGAAAAATACATCTAAAAATGTTACTAAGTTACTGTGTAACTCCAAGTAAGTATAGGGTGACATAGGATGCTACTGTACTTGGAACAGGTATTGTGAAGCTTCATGAGGCTCTCCAAGAAAACTGGTAACACAAACACACACCCACACACACTGTGCTCACGAAAAGGTTAAGATCCGTTGCTCTGATGACTGGTCCAAAATGGCTTTCATTGTGGGAACGCAGTGTTTACTTTTTTAAAAACAATCAAGCAAGGAGTTAGCTTTGGGAAATCATCAACATAAGTGGTTCTCCCACCACAGTCTCTCAAGAAAGGGGAGTAGCTGGCATATCTTTCTAACCTCTAGATTTGTCTAGGAGAAGAGAATGAGTATCTAAGGGACATGCTAACCACTATTTCATGCAGACTTTTATATTCTCCTGCAACAAGAGGTGGATTTCCCCTTTTCTTCAAATTACCCAGATGTAAGACAAGGTGGAATAAGCATGCTTCATGATGCTGGACTGCAACACCCAGGTGTCCTAGCCATCATAGCCAAGAAAGAGGAATGCTGGGAGCCAACAACATCTCTTCCTGCTGTATGAGATCCATTTATTTTTTTAAACCAGGGCAGTGATGGCTGGGCGTATTTCCTGCCAAGGCACACAAAGTGTGTGCCAAGGTAGTTCATATTCTGTATCAGTCCGCAGACTACAGCTGCTAATCTAAATGATCACATACCCTCTGCTAGTCATGGATAAAGACAAAAAAACTAGACTTGAGACTGGAGTCCTGACTACCTTCCTATGCTAGCCACTTACTCAAGCTTCCCTTGGTTCTCCCATGATAGCAGCCTGCTCACTCGAGAATGCCAATGGTGCTGGCACCATGTGTTTCCAGTGTTCTCCCTACCCTTCCCGTATTCTCTCTTAAGGAGACTAGTTCATTGTTGTTGGTCTAATCTTCAACAGAATCCCGGGGCTTGTCTTTCATGTTGGGACTGGCCAAGTGCCACTGACTCACATGGCATGGAAAACTAGAACATAAGGTAATGTGGTTGGAGAAGCCCCATCTTTTCCTATCACTTGCCCTGAATTTCTTGGTGGTATGTCAAACTGGCACCCAGAGTGGTGCATTGATTTGAGTGTTGGGAACAGAACTCTGGGAGATGAAGGGGTGAACCCCACTCGGCCATGGAAACCACAGGGTGACCTTGGGCAAGTCACACGCTCTCACCCTCAGAGGAAGGCAACAGCAAACCTCTTCTCCATAAACCTTGGCAAGAAATTGCTATGATAGGGTTGGCTTAGCGTTATCATAAATTGGAAATGACTTGAAGGCATAGGTGCTGTAGGCTGTATCTCAGAAGAAGAAACTGGCAAAGACCACCTCTGAATATTTCTTGCCTAAGAAAATCCTGTAAAATTCATGGGATCACTATATGTTGACAGGCAATACATACACACCCTTACTCAAAACCTTAGTGTGTTTTCTAAATTACTTTTTAAACTTAAAAAAAAAAAGTCTTCTCCAGAGTAGAAGAACTCAAATAAGAAATGGAATGCACTGTCCATTTCAGTTTGCTATGCTGGAAATAGGCATCAAAGCACTGCAATGGGGAGCAGAGTGCTGAACGAAGTGCCACATGATAGGCTGGCTTCCAGCTGACACAACAGCGCTGAAATGCTCTGATACAGAAAGGGGTCTTTCTGCCTTCCTCGAGGTCACTCAGGATTAGTACATTAGTATTACGGATTTAGCAAAACAATACACCAAAGTTACAGAAAGTTGCTTGGAAAAGAAAAACCAGAACTGAAAAAGAGCACTGGCTCTTGGGACAAGGAATTCTTTACCAAAAACAACGTGGTAAAAAACCCTGTATATTTAATTTATGTTTAATTTATACTGTCCCCTTCCTCATTGGTCATAGTCCAATGCTCAAACCACTACACTATGCTGGATCTCTATGCACTGTGTCATTACTCAGCAACTGATTGAGGGTGTTCCTGCATAGCAGGGGGTTGGACTGGATGGCCCGTGTGGTCTCTTCCAACTCTACATTTCTATGATTCTATAGGTCTTCTCTAGTTGGAACTAGCCAACAGAATGCCAGCCTCGGTGGCTCAACTGTGGAACTGCAAAATACCCTGTTTGTGGACAGCCATAGAAGACTTTGTATTCTAATAAATATTACATGACCAAGTCTGACTTTGCTGTTTTTCCCTTAAAAAAAACCCCAACAACTGCAGCATACTTCTGTTTGACTGTGATTTGACTTTTACTTTATTAGAGGCATACCTTAGTTAACAAAGTTACTGATAGTGACACTCCTTTTTACAAAGTCTTTTTACATCCAGACATCCCTATATTCCTTCTTCCTCTGGCTAGTGGGAGGGTTTTTTTTTAGCAGCATTAGCACTGGGAAGATAGTGAAGGAGGGACAGAGAAAAACAGGCCTCTATTTTTGGGTTGCAGCAGCATGTCTGCAGTAAGCAACGCAATAAGGCTTCAGCTGAGGAAAAATGGGATTCTACTCTAGCCAATCCTACTGTAGCTCTGTGTGACTGCCTACAACAGAATTCCTCCAGAATCCCTTGCTGAGCAGGTAAAAAACAGCAAAACAGCAAAAAAGGGAGAGCAGATAAGCCTGCTTCCACGGCTATCCTAGTTCAGTCACCAAAAATGTAGCAGGTAGTAAAACAAACCATGTACACTTCAGAAGAAATATTCAGAAGGTTCAATCTCTCCTGTTTACTTATGCCTTCTTACTTACTCAGTTGACTTGGTTGTTTCATTTCACACACACACTTTAGGTTTGGGGGAAAGGTTTGCTGAAATATATTGAATGGCTCCATAACAACCTATGACTACTCTTTCCACACTTTTTCTGCCTCTAGTGCCAATCTTTTTATTAAAGAATGATGCCAAAGAACACGTCTGCTTTGTTAACTGAAGTATACATGTATTAATATAAACCAATTTTTAGAAAAACAGTTCGGGACCCAAAGTGTAAATATTTTTTTAAAACTGATGAAGCAACATGGCCTGCCCATTAAGCACAGTTCTGTGGTAGTACAACTACTCTGCTTGCAGCCTTCCCAGTTTTAAACTGAGCTATATCCATTGGCCAGAACTCATGGAAAAGCTGACAGGAAGTACCTCAGCCCTCTGCCTCTGCAAGACTGTTACCTGGTCCAGTCAATCCTGAGTTCTCTCCAAATGTGGGTCCTCAGATATTGTTGGATGTTAGCTCCCATGAGCCACATAGAGCTGGGCCAATAGCCAGGGATTCTGGAAGTTATAGTCTATCATCATCTGGGAACCTGTGTTTGGGAACCACTGGATGGCTCACAAAAGGAAACGAGCTGATTTACAAATCCCATGTGCAGTGAAACCATGATAGCCTCAAACCCAGTGGTTCCCAGACTTTAGACCTCCAGGTGTTTTGTACTTCATCTCCTAGTAGCCCTAGCCATCTTGGCCGAGAGGCAAGAGTTCTGGGAGCTGACATCCAAAACATTTGGATGACCTAAATTTGGGAACAACTGTTCTAATCTATCTGATACAAATGGTTCATCTAGGAAGGGCACAGACAAGAAGAGCCACGAGCACAACCTGAAAGTTAAGAACTCACCTAGTATATACTACCATGGTTTCAGGGGGGAAAACAGACAAGGAACAGAAAACCATAAAGATAATTTAAAAACTTCAGGTAGTATAAGGCACGAGAAAGAAATATAAAAAAGATACAAGCACACATATGTATCTGTGTGGACTTTCAAGTCACCTGTTGACTTCAAGTGACCCATGGATTTCACAGGGTTTTCTTAGGCAAGGAATACTCAGAGGTGGTTTTGCCAGCTCCTTCCTCTGAAATACAGCCATATACACATATAAAAGAAAGATGCTTTTGAAAGCATTCATCAGATCAACCAGTCTGATTTGCACCTTCAAAGTTCTTCAGTATGAAGCTGTCCAGCACTGGACAGCCATTATTCACTGCCCTCCCCAAGAGCTGCAACATCCACTCCACTCTACCCTTTCAAAAAGGACCCAACCAGAGGGAAAACTCTGCATGTGCATTCACATGTGCTAATTCTCCACATCTGGAATAAGGTCTGCAGATTACTCATACTAGTTATTAATACCAGGAAATACCAGGAGCTGGGCCTTCTGACCTTTCCCTAGTCAACTGAGCTGTCCTGCTACACCTTTAAGCTCCCAACAGATCTTTGACTCTCCAAATTACCGGAGCCAGGGTGGTATAATGCTTTGAGCACTGAACTATGACCATGGAGACTAGAGTTCAATTCCCCACTTGGCCATGGAAACCCACTGGGTCACCTTGGCTGCATCACACACTTTCAGCCTCCCCAAATAACCATGATGGGTTTGCCATAAGTCAGAAATGACTTGAAGGCACACCAATAACAACATAGTTACTTAATAGCTCAAGCTAGTCCTAGCAGAAAGAAAAGACTTAACCAAGCATCACAGAATATATTTCATGAAAGTAAAATGAAGCAGCTACAATCACAACAATCTCTTTGTTTTACCATTGCCTTAATATTCGGAGTACATATGCTTAAAAGGAGGTACTACAATGCAAATTCTCTTAATTGTCCCAGCTTTCTTTGTGAAAACTTGCACTCACAGGAGTTAGCCAGTACTTTACTCTCCCTTACCTGGCAAGATGGCTTATTTGTCACCCCCTTAAGAGAAAGCAATGTAAACCACAAATATCCATTTTGCAGGCTTTAGTTGGTGGTGAATGTTAAGTTACAATGCGAGCAAATTGAATGCCTGCATTCCAATACACAGTTGGCCACAGTTGCAGGGATACAGACAACTTTTCTTGGGTTGCCACCAAACAGTTCTACAGCTCAGAGGCAACAATGGTCTTAAATTGCAACACAATTTTATGATTATAAATCTAGGTCATGAAGGAAGGGACAAGGTCAGTGCTGCTGCCAGATCCAAACTTCTACTCGTACTAATGTTACAGAATTCAAGCCCAAGCTCTTCTCTTCCAGGATGCCTCTGTCCACCGCAGAAACTAGTGGATACTTGCATTCCACAAAGCAAAAGCCACAAAGAACTCACAAGAGCCCTCCCAGGAATTCTTTGGCTGGCTGCAATCCCCTTAGGGTACATGTCTCTCCACGGGGAAGGGCTGGCACCCCAGCAAGATTCGGACGTTGTAAATGGTGATGAAGCTCCAAGTAGGAAGTTAAATATTTACTTAATAAGGATGGATCCTGTAGAGTTGCCTTCCTTCATGGCAGCTGAGACTTTGGGTAATAAGTACCATCTTTGAGTTCTTTCACACTATGCAGCTGTAGAACTATGATTCCACTTTACTGTTTACTGTGGAATCCTGGGGTTTGTAATTTGGTCGGAGGCACCAGAGGGGCTCCCTGGCTGAAGATTCTAAAGATCACCCCCCCAATTCCATGGGAGGGAAGGTTCTTTACAAACTGTAGACATCCCCTTCTCTTAAGGAAAGAAGCCTTTCTACTAGCATGTAATACTTCATCTGCTTACAAGAGACAGCTACTACATGGTGCTAGTGGCTGGGGACAAGAAGGAAAAATAACTGTTTAGGAGGAGGAAGAAACAGGGCTCAAGTTTAGTAAATACTTCTCAACAAAGCTAACAGTGCTACACACTTAGGAGAGAGCCCAAGTGCCTTTCACTAACTGATCTACTCCCTCCATGTTTGCTTATGAGACCCCTCCTGTCTCTGTACTGAACGAGAAAAGCCCTAGAGAGGAAAGAACAACCTACTTCATTATTTTGCCAACTGTAAGACTAAAGAGAAGGATAAGAGGAGACATGATAGCCATGTTTAAATCTTTGCAGGGATGTCATGTCGAGGAGGGAGCAGGCTCGTTCTCCGCTGCTCCAGGAACTAGGACAAGGAGCAATGGATTCAAGCTGCAGGAAAGGAGATTCCACTTAAACCTCAGGAAGAACTTCCTGATGGTCTGAGCTGTCCGGCAGTGGAATATGTTGCCTCGGAGTGTGGTGGAGTCTCTTTCTTTGGAGGTTTTGAAGCAGAGGCTGGATGGCCATCTGTTGGGAATGCTTTGATGGGTCTTCCTGCATAGCAGAGGATTGGACTGGATGCCCTTATGGTCTCTTCCAACTCTACCGGTAGGAAGAATGCAGGCTCTGGAAGCTTCTAGTCCGCAGAATGGCCTGTGCATCAGCTCTGAGGGACCGGATGAACAGCAGTCCCTTTTCAAAGCTGAAGACCACTAAGTAATGAATAGCAAGCCTGAGTGATTTTTAAAGCACGGCCTAAGGCCAACAGCCACCCAAGAAAGTTACTCCACTGCCACTACACCCACCACTCACTGCTGCTCCATTTGCCACAGTCACTAATCTAATTTCAAATACCCTGAAGGTGCCAGATCTCATTTGATCTTGGAAAATAAGTGAGGTCTGGTCTGGTTTAGTATCCAAGCAATACTACCAGATGGGCTATATCTCAGAGAAAGGTAAAGGCAAAATACCTCTGAGTAAAAAAGTACTGAAATTCAGGAGACTGCCATTAGCCGACAGGGAGGCAACAAGACTGCCACCCTTTCTACAGTAAAAATACCCGGAAAACTTAAAAAAAAAAAAGTTGATTGAGAGAGTACAGTCACCCCTCCACATTTGTGAGTTTCACTTTTGCAGATTTGATTATTCACGGATTATTTGCTGTCACCTCTGCTGCCTCACTATGCCATTTTTAATAGGGACTGCAAGCCTCAGGAGACTGAGAAACTGCAAAGGAGGCTTGCAAGTCCTTCTTAAAAATGGTGTGGGGCAGCAGTGGAGGGGGCCAGAAGCCCCACCAGCCCCCCACTTCTGCCTTGTGAGGGAACCCTGATGCCTCAAAGGAATCCACAGAGGATTGAATATGGAGATCACACTTTCTTGTGTGTTAAATATGGCTTGGCAGCACCTGGAGTTATTCACCGTTTTTCTATTTTCACGGGGGTCCTGTGTCCCTAACCCATTGTGAATGCCGAGGGATGGCTGTAGCACACACGGCGAGCCTGGAAGCAAACCCTCCATCCCCTTTAGCACGCTTCTGCGGCGCAGTTAACACCCCGCCGGGTGGAGAGGCTGGATACATACCTCCTGGTACAAACAGGACTTGATCTCGACTAAGGGGCGCCTACTAGGCCAACTTGCCACTCCCGTCCTCCTCCCCGCCAGCCTTCAAACCGCTTCTGTTGCAAGTGCGCCTGCAGCCCAGCCCGGTGCCTATCCCACCCGTGGTAGTTACCCCACTTGCGAGGCCACCGCGCGAGGCTGAGGGGTCTCTGCAACTGGGCGGGCGGGGGCCGCTCACCTGCCGCGGGGGCCGCCTCTGTCTGGTTTCTCCCGCCGCCGCCGCCGCCGCCGCCGCCGCCCTTCTTGGCCGCCCCGGCCAGGCAGACCCCCTTCCCGCGGAGCAGGGCATGCAGCGGGGCGCGCTCGCCGGGCGGAGGGACGCAGCGCAAGCCAGGGGCGCAGCCGGGCGTGTAGACGCCGCACGCTTCCCCGGACGCCCGGGCGCCGCAGCCCTTCTCGTCGCACGGAGCCTTCCGCTGGGGGTCGCTCGGCTCGGCCGAGTCCCCGCAGCCGTCGGCCGGTGGCGGGCAAGCCATGCCGAGGTCCTTCTCCTTCTCGGCGCCCGGCGCGGGAGCGCCGTCCGCCGCCGTCGAGAAGAGCAAGAGGAGCAGGAGCTGCGCCGTCTCCAAGCAGCGAGCCGCCAGCATGGTGAAGGAGGGCCGGCCGGCCGGCCGGGGAAGGCGTCCGCCGCTCCTGCGACTCCGCGGGCTGTGCAGCGCGGCGCTGCCGTCCCGGCGCGCCCCTTAAATGCCGCGCCCTGCCCACGGACCGCCGGCCTCCTTCCGCCCCAGGTGTAGCCGGGCCCGGCTGGAAAGTGGCCAGCCGGCAGGGTGTGGCTGCGGGCGACCAGGAGCCGCCTGGCAGCAGGGGCTGCCCCCCCCGCTGCCTCTGCCCTGCCGCCGATGACCAAGCGGGGCCGGCGGGCGGGCCACCGCCGGGACCAGGCTGCGGGAGGGAGCCGCCTGGAGCGCCGCACGGCCGCGCGCGGGACGGCGCGGGGATGCCGCCCGCCTGGTCACGGGAGCGGGTCCTTTCTGAACTCGGGCCGCCGCCTCGGGGCTCTGTCGCAGCGCTGTTAGTCCGCTTTCAGCGCCCTGTGGAATCCCGGGGTCGGCGGTTTAGGGGGAGGCCTTTAGAATTCTCAGCCAGAGGGCTGTTCGGCCTCAGGAAAGGCGGCTGAAAGGGAATAATAGGATTATAACGCGGTAACGCCGCAGTGGCCTTCGTCAGCCCAAGGGGCTCCTGTTAGCCACCAAAGTTAGAGGGTCGCAACGTCCGGGCTGTTTCCGCACGAGGCTGTAACCGTGCTATGATTCAGCCCCTCCTGAAGCTGCAAACCCCAGGATCCCATAGGATGTTGAAAGTGGAGTCATAGCGCTATAACGGCCTCGTGCGGAAATGGCCCCGGTTCGGCTCTCTGCTCAGCCCTTAGCTGCTGCCGCTGCCGCTGCCGCCTTGACATTAACCTGCCGGACAGGGTTATTGCTTGTTCTCGGCAAAGAGGAGGCAGAATCATGACTATACGATCATTAATTCCTCAGAGGAAGAATGGAATAGGGGTATAGCTCAGTTAACAAAGCCTCTGACAGACAAGTTCCTTTTTTACAGAGTTTTTTTACATGCTTATCCAAGTTTCCCTTTTCCTCCTTGTTCTATATCAAGTTGAAAGAGATTTTTTTTTTTCCAGCACTGGCGTTGGGAGGATGGAGGGGGAAGACCAGCGAAAGTTTTTTCAAGGTCAGGTTGCAGCAATGCCTTTTTCAGCAAATAATGGCGATTTCCTCACTATACTGTTCTAGTGCTATTGTTTTGCTTTCAACCTCCTGTGGAATTCTGGGGTTTGTAGTTTCCTGGAGCCAAAGAGCTCTCTGGCTGGGAATTCGAAAGGCCCCTCTTGCAAGCCCCAGGATTCCATAGGAGGTTGAAAGTGGAACAAGAGCACTGTAACAGTGTAGGGCAGAAATAGCAGATGCAATAAGAAGTTTGAGCTGGGAAAGAGTGGTGTCCTGCCCTAGCTGATCCCACAGTAGCTTGTGTTTTGTTGTGTGCCTTGAAGTTGTTTATGACTCATGGAGACCCAAAGGTGAACTCTCACAGGTTTTCTTGGCAAACACGTTTCTCAGACAAGGTTTGCCATTGCCTTCCTCTGAGGGTGAGAGGATGTTATCTGCCTACCATTGGCAAGGTAAACAGCAGCTGCCTCTACAATCCCTTACTGAGCATGTGTGAACAGCAAAACATGCGGGAAACGGGAGAGCAGAGAAACTTTTCTCACCGCCTTCCCCAGGTACAGTTGGCCTCCCACATTCACTAGGGTTAGAGGGCTCAGGACCCCAGCAGAAGTGGAAAAACCACAAATATACCTCTATGCCTGTGGAAGTGGACCAAGGCATGGTGGGGCAAACAAGCACCCAGGGCCCAAAACATGGTGGCCCTATGTTTCCTCTCTCTCACCCATCTCCGCTTTCCTTGGGTCTGGGGGGCATCAGAGGAGGGTTTGTGCTGCTGAGCAATTGGGGTATGAACTGTCTTTAGCTGGCCGGACAGGACTGGTGGTGGCGGCGGCGGAGGACAAAGAGAACCAGAGTTGTTTTTTTTAAAGTCTGATCGGAGCTGCAGAGAGGGAAGGTTCCCCCAGGAAAGAGGTGCCTGAGATGGGGTGGGCAGGGATTGGAAAAACTCGCAAATAATCAAATCCATGAAAGTCCAACCTGCAAATGAAAAAGCAAAGATCTATACGTTTGGCTACCAGAATGGAGAATACTGGAAGCAGGAGGAAAAAAAGATGATCCCTGGATGGATTTTAGTAGAAGATTTTATGTGACCTCTAGAAGACGCAGAATGTTTTTGTTTACTTATACAAGGCTTAAAAAAAGATCATCCCTGGATGCGTTTTCAAAGAAGCTTTCAGGTGATATGAAAAAGATTCAAAATCTTTTTATTTACTTTTGCAAGGCTTACTTGACCTGGTTGTTAAATTTCATGTGTGCACAAGGTTAAGTTTTGAATAAAATTTTGCTGAAGCATGTTGAACTACTCTTCTTTTTTGAGGTGCAGAAACATACCCCTCTTCTTCCCATGTTATTTCTGCTCCTGGTTCTAGATTTTCTGTTAAAAGAAGTAAGGCCCAGGAACACATCTACTTTGTTTGCAAACCTGTAGTGTGTTTCTAAGAAGGTGCATAGCCTAAGGTCAACCCCTAGAACTGCACTCCTGTGGATATGTACCCAAGGTGAAGCCCTGCTGTACTCAGGACAGGTAGATTTGATCATGTGATTATCTGCAACTTTAGCTTTGTCATCCAAATGGCATTTAAAAAAAAAAGCCACTCGCATGCTCACTTATCACAAGTAAATGCTATAGTCTCTAATGGCCTTATGCTCAAAGGTAAGCATGCCTGTAGTTCTTACTTTAGATTTTTTGTTGTTGTTTGTTTAAATATATTTATTCTAAAAGGAACATAACTGGAAAAGTAAAACATTTATGCCATTCATCCACATTAAGGTTTACCTAGCTGTAGCGGAAAGCAACTGAAGGCCCCAGTCCCTCTTGTTGTCATCAAAGATAAGATACAAATTCCTTGCATTACTAATGCATCAATGAGGTGTGGTTGGGCTGGGACCTGGGAGGCTTAGCTCCAAGTTCCAAGGTATTTTTAAGGAGTTGTTCCTGGGTGGTATCCATTCTCCCATTCAAAAAGTTCATAAGCAGAGCCTTTTCTAGTACATGCAATCTGGACGTTGTGATGAAGATGAGTTTGTTTGTTCTTTAAAGGAGGTACCTAATACAGAATTGCAAATGCATTTATACACATCAGCATCTTAGCAATTTTATTATCCTGCCCACCACCAGAAAACATCTGAATTGCAAAGAAGAAAAATCCCTAGGACTCTTATCAAAAGCTTGGAAAAATTGGTTTAAAAACACAAGCAATCTGCAATTAAATATCTATTTTAGGATTTGGTTTGTAGAAAGCATAGAAATGGTGGGAATCAGGCCATTCACTCATTTGATTGTATGCCTCCATTAGGTACCCAAAAGACAGGATTGAGTTTTTATTTGGGCACACAACTATTATTTAAATATTTTGCCAAGTTCCCATTCAGACATGAAGCTAACCATTAGACTGCAGGCCAATTGGGCTCTCTGATTCTGTCAGCTGTCTTGACAGTTCTACCTCAAAGGACTGTTGTGAAGATAACATTTAGGGGGAGGAGAGCCATACGTGCCTCGTAGAACTCACTGAAGAAAAAGTGGGAAGTCAGTGTAACTAATGCTGACTTCTAATAATATCTGTGCTGAACCCTCCCCCCACATTTGCAACAATCCACTGAACCAGAACTCCAGCAGCACAATCCTTCAGAGAATTAAGTCCCAGAGTTGTACTTCTGGGTCAGTGGGCAGCAGATTGCTGTATAATGTCTCCATTTCACTTCTGAGGAAAAAAGAGACTGAAAAGCACTTGGCTCAGGTGGTTTCCCTAGATTCAGGTACAGCAATTTGCCATCAGGAGAATAATACTGGGATCTATAATTGCCAGCCTCACCTCTCTCTCTAAAATTGTACCTGTACCTTTAACATACAAAATGAGTCCAACATTCATAAGAGGCCCTCTGGGGCATGCAGGTTCTGTGATATTGCTGTGATCAAACCACAGGGTGGTGCAGAGACCTCCTCTTGCATTAACGTGGGTCTTCTGAACCATTCATTCAGCTGAGACAAGCATACAAAATGTGCAAGCTTTCCGTGAATATGGGGAAGCAGTGATAAGGAGCACGTCCCTTGTTGGAGTTCTGCCTGCTCAAGACATTCGGAGGGTGGGTGAAAAGAAGCAGGAGCCTTGTCTGAGTGCGGTGTGCTTGTTGGAGGTTTTAAGCACCAGTTAGTGGGAATAAATTGCTGAGTCTTGTAACATGTGACTGTTGGGAGAATGATAGACAACATAATGTATGTAGCCACAAAATTAAAATTGTCTCACAAAAGTTTTTTGTTTTTTTTTAAGGACTGTATACTCCCTTACAAACCAGCCCGGGGTTTCTGATCTACTGGAGAGGCCCTTCTCTCTGTCCCACCACCTTCACAGGTACATTTGGTGGGAACACGGGAGAGGGCCTTCTCAGTGGCTGCCCCCAGACTCTGGAACTCCCTTTCCAAAGACGTCAGACTAGCACCCTTCCTGCCTTCTTTCCAAAGACAATTAAAGACATTTTCATTTCGGCAGGCATTTTATTATATGATCATTGCTTGGCTGAAGAAAGGTGCTGGTTGTTTTTCATTGTGATTTGCTAGTTGTTTTAATATGTATTTTAACTGTGTTTTAATTATTACTCCTGTCTACTTTATGTTTTAACTTTTATACGTTACTTTTTAAACTTGGTCTTTTTAAGTATTGTAAGCCGCTTTGAATCCTTTTGAGGAAAGAAGCAGGGTATAAATAAAGATGATGATGATGATGATGATGATGATGATAATAATAAAAAATAAAAAATAATTGTTATTACGATTATTATTATCATCATCATCATCATGATCATTTTATATTTTGTCTCCCTTCTCTTGCAACACTCTCATTCCTTTCTCTGCAATGGGAAAAAATAAATTTTAAAAATATGCCTGTTCCTGTGTTTTTTCACAGCTATATCCCAGAGGCCAGGAAACTGTGCCAACTAAATTTCTGTATTCAGGCAATTGTTAACGGCAGGGGAGTGGACACACTTTTTAAAAGGTTTCTCCTCTCTTTTGCCACTTCCTTTTCCTTTCTCCCTGCAGTGCCCATTGCTTTTCTCTTCTTCCTCCTCTTAACTTTGTCTCCATTTTGCCCATTTTTGTATCTACCAGATGGAAACAGCAGAAATTAGGAGAGTGCCAGAAAACTGTATGTAAAACCCATGAGGGAATTTCTCTGGGTTGCAGGGAAATTTCTTGCTGGATTATGATTGCAAGCTAGTTTATTTGCAAGGCTTGACTATGTATTTTTATGCAGAGACACGTTCAAGTTCGTCCAGGTTCTGTCACAAGTAAGTGTGCACAGAACTGTAACAACTGTCCCTCGCCTCTTCTCTCCTCACCTCTGCTGAGTTAATAAGTACAAACTACTTTTGCATGTCAAGATCAGTTTGCAGCAACTGAAGTAGGCTGAAGATGAGGAGGGGAAATAGAAAGAGGAGAAAGAAACGGGGCATTTTAAAAACAGCTGAAAAGTGAGATGATACAGGATTATTGGGACAGTTCCTGCCAAATCAGAACAGTTGGAGGACATGCATTTCCCAAAGAGGCCAAAGTGAAGGACACAGGAAACCACCCTGTTTTACCATCATAACAACTCTGGGGAGTAGATTAGGCTGAGAGTTAGCAACCTCTTCTTACCTTCCTTTCATTTTGAATATTTTTATTTTCTTTGGGAATAATTTTGCAGTGATTTTGTCTAGTTTATAAACAAGAGGCTGCAATGAGCCAACAGCTTCCTGACTAGGGAAACTTTTTTTTTTCTTGCTGTTCCTTGGGACTTGGAAAAGGGCTCTCCCTCCCTCCCTCCAAATTTTATTCCATTTGGATCTAGACAGAATATTTGGAATAGTTCAAGTTTCCAGTCCACCTCGACAGTCCACCACTTCCCCAGCTATTTCCCTCCTTGGCAAATGCTTTCCAAAAAAACATAACATCCATCACTTCTGTTGCTTTTTTGGCTGGGGGAGCGACTCACATGCCTGCTTGGCAGCCCTAAGCATCTGGGGCAGCTGAGAATGAAGAACCCTTTAGATTGCAAAAAATAAAAATGAGAAAGGGCCTCTGAGTACGTACATAGAACATAGAGCAACGTTTACTTAGCCATATGAGAGGTTGCCGCCTGCCCAAGAAGAAAGCCACTGTAGTTGCCCTTGTGCCTTTAGCAACATCTTGATCTGCATACACCAGTTTGGATGAAGATTAGAAGTATGGAGGTAAGCATAGCCACTTGACAATGTCACTGTTCCTCTGGCTGCTTCTGAACAAGCAGGGTCTTCTAGAAAGGCTGGCGGTCATCTTTATGAGTAGCTACATCTGGACACCAAGGAATGGAATGCAATAGGAGACATGGCTTTGATATGGGCTTGCCAGCTAGCTAGGCGAACTAAACAGCCTAGTTAGCTTCAGGGCCTATGAGAAATGTATTCTGTGGAAATCAGCAGGTGAATCTGCCTGCTAACCATGTCAAATTAAGGTTACAGTTTGGCAACCTTGTGCTCTTCTCTTGCACCATTGGGCAGAAAGAATTTTGGAAGATGCAACTTGACATCAGAAGTGAAAGTAGTGAAAGCCACAGTTGCCAACATTTTTTCTTCTGCACAATTTGAACGGGTATAGGGCCTTACCTTTAATGCCTTTGTTAACCCATGAACCTTATTGCTGAATAAATGTGCACTGAGAGAAACAAGAGCATTTAGCTAAAGCTTTCTCTCCCTGCTCTTTGGTTCTGTCACATGTTGCACTTGCAAATTCTGAAGAAATACTGTGAGTGCACATGTCCTTTTATAGACTTACAACAGACCTCTGCAGAAGCCTTTTTGCACTCCCTTCGGCATCATGCCAGAGGAATCTATGCTCTTGACTTTTGGCTCTGGCTCCCTCAGCCTTGGGCCATGGAAGAGATGCAGCTCTTGGGAGTCTGGAGGAATGCTCCCTGACCTGACCTGCAGAGAAGGAGCAGTCAGACAAGATGTACTTTCCAGGAGTTATCCCTCCTGCCCCCACCATCCATCCCCAGAGCTTCGGAGCCTCAAACGGCAGTGCTGCTGTAGGGCACAGGAGGAAAAATGACTGGAGAAGCGCATGATGCAAGGGGGATGGTAGCAAGAAACTGAAGGTAGCTCAGGGAGACCAGGCCATTTTAAAGGGCTGTCTGGAATTTTGGTCCTTGCCTTAACACAGCTACTGCTGATCACCAAGAACCAAGAACAATTGCAGCTTGGACAAGTTACTTTTGTACTACAACACCCATAATCTTGCTGGTCATCCTACTAGGGGACTGATGGAATTAAAGTACAGAAAGCAACTGCAAACTCTGAGACCATGGATGACAGTTTGATAAGGGAAGAAGGTTTATGGGGAGAGGGTCGGGTAGATAGGTAGACTGGTAGACAGACACACACACTCTCTCTCTCTCCAATTTTAAAACTTCTGGGCCAGCAGCCAAAGATGTCTTAAGTGTCTCAAAGCCACAGATTTGGGCTGGTTGCTAGAAGTTTTTTTAATTGAAGTTTTAAAATAATAGTCAGTATATTAATTGAGTGCATACCTGAAATGTGGAACTCCAAATTTCTAAATCATAGAGATCAACCCTGGTGTTCTGTTTTGCATGATGCCCACATCTACATTCCCATGCTAGCCATCTTCAGAATGATGGTCACTAGGCAGGTTATAAAAATCCCATGTAAAAAGCAAGTGGCAGCTTGTTCCATTGTATATGTTACCATCTGAAGCTACAGGAGCAGAGAGGAACTGTTTCTGTGATAAGCTGACCTAAGGATCTAGGAGTCCAGTCATTCCTCAATCTGACCTTGACTCTGACCAGGTATCAGAACTCTTGAAATCACAAACTGGCATCCCTAAGTGGAGTTAAAGAAAGGAAGAGTTCCACTGCCCATAAAAGGTCTTCCTTTTACTCCACTGATACAGATTGTGGCTGCAATAGAGCTTCCTCCAGGGACACTGTTACCCTGTTTACTGGGGTTCCCAGGAGGGACACCTAAATAACCAAACAACAACACACAATTTTTGGGAAAATTAGCTGGAGCACTCAAGCTGGCGAGAGGCAGGGTAATTTAGCAGGATCTTGCAACCCAATGTCTACGGGGTCAGGTCAGCCAAGCAGCCACACAGGTATACAGTAATAAAAATGATGCCTTATTGCAGACAGACAAATATTAAAGACACAACAATCACACAGCTAGCTAAGAAAACAGAGCTTGAGTTAAGGATAGGGATTTTTGGGGAAAATGGGTGATACGACACCTGTCTCGTTGTCCTGGACCTTGGGGAGAATCCGGGGGTGCAGAGAAGAAACTCAGCTCGATTAGCTGAGGGGAGCTCGCCAAATGATGAGGCAGCAAGGCGGGGCAGAACTCTACAGTGGGCCAAGAGATCCGAGGAAGGTCTCGGAATCAGGGGTTTTTATAGGGTGAATAGGGACTGCAGGCCATGCCTTACTCGGGACAACAATGAGTTTTGGGTGCGAGACAATGTCTCAGAAAGGTCACAACTTCGCATGATTGAGTCAAAGCCGAATTAACAATGGTGTAGCCAGTATGCAAATGCGCGGCGCTTACCAGTGGACAGCACAACCTTTGTCTAGTAGCCTGCTCGGGGCAGCTAGCCTTTGTTAGTACCGTGCATACTTAATGAGGTGTTTGCTGAAGAGGTCCCTGAAGCGACGAACCGGCTATGTCTGGCCTGCCTAGGTGGAGAAAGGAATGTCTCAGCATTTATCGCCCATGCCTGTTTGCATGCTTGTTTGGTGGCCTCGCAAACACGTGGAGCGGGGTGGCAGGGGAAAGCTGAATGGTTTGATATCAAAAACAATATCGGGTGCTATCTCCGGGTAGGCCTAGGCTGCAGTAACAACACTATTTTATTCCCGCTCACTTTTTACGGAGCATTCAAACATTGCTGTCAACATGGCATTCCATTTTCTTCTGTGTACTGCTCCTGTGCTTCCTTCAGACTTGATTTCCAGTAATTTTTGGTCATGAAATAAAATAAAGTTACAGTAGAGAGGAACCTGTCTCCTAAGCTAGACAAGTGAACAGCTGCTAAGATGTTCAAGAGCTCCTAGATCTTTTGTTAAATATATTCTATCGGCAGGTACAGCCTTCTTGTTTCCTGATGAGATTTGGCAGGAGATGAATGATAACCTGCTTGTTCTAATTGACTCAGTGTCTGTTTCTATCTTGATAGGGATGTTGGAATAGGATTCTCCTGAGAATGTAGAAAAGAGCTCAACTTTTAGGACCAGAATCTAATGCATTGTTTCTACTCACTCTCCCTCTGCGGAGTGTTGCAGTTTGGATCTTAAGTGTACATGTGTGTGGGCAAGGTCTCGACATCACCACCTTGCATACTTCTACAGGGAGTGGGTGGCACAATCTGTTTCTTTACCTCAGGCAATGAACTGTCTGAATACAAAGATCCCAACAATGCCTCACCAATGGAACAGATGATTCATAGAGCAAGGGCAGAAGATAAGAGTTAAGTTTAGCAGAGAGCTCAAGTTTGAAACGGTTTGCAAAGCATAGCCCAAGGCCTCATGGTGAAGTCACAGTTGTGGTGAGGACTAACTACACTGCCCTGGTTTGAATATCCTGACTGTATTCATCTCTGTTAAGTTTCTCTTAATTTGCTGGTGTTGTTTTGTTCTAATTGTATACTGGCTACCACACAGTTGTTCTTACCAAGTGGAAATAAACATATTAAATGAAAACAAAAGGAAAACAGTGGCGGTGAGGAGTTATGAAAATACTCAAGAGGAAATACTGAATTAAAATACAAGTGCCAGATCACTAAGAGAAGCCTTCTCCCAGGGATGAGTAGCACGTGGCCCTCCGAGTGTTTTTGGACTGCAGCTCCCATCAGACCAACTTGGCATTGTAAATGGTGAGGGTGATGGGATTTGCAGTCCACCAACATCTGGAGGACCACTCATTGCCCACCCCTGCTTTTATCTGAGGTCATTGTGTGTTCCTGAGAAGCTCACGTGCCAAGTTATAATGGCGACAACCTTCCTCTCCCTTACCTAGGTTGGCAGGAAGGCATGAGAGACTTCATAAAATTGAGCAATTTCACAGCTGAAAAAGAGAACTGAGATGTCACAGCTCCTCCGCCAAGCAAACTAGACCTGGATTATCGTCTACCACAGATGGGACTTGTGCAGTCTTCCAGATGTTGTTGCAGCTCCCATATTCCTCGCCATTGACTGCTAGCTAAGACTGCTCAGAGCTGCAGCCCAACATCTGGAGGACTGCATGGTTCCTGCCTCTGCTCCATATGGTTATAGCATGGCAGGGAATTGATCTCTCATCAGTGTGACCTGGATCATTGCCCTACCATCAGTTCCCACCATCCTGGGACACTGTGAGCAGGTGCTTTGTTGAGAATGATGCACTCTTATATCAGTGTTGAGGACACAGTCAAAATAATCACCAAATGGGGAGCACAAGGTCTGGCTCTGCTAAAATGTTTTCTTACAGGACCTGGTTTCCATCTGTGCTTTGTTTCAAGACTCCCGGTGGGCTGTTGAAAGAGGTGCAGTTAATGAACACTGAAGTGGTTATTGATTGGACTTTTATTTAATGGCTACCAGTTATTACACTCAGGGGACAAGGGTTCTTGCTGTGGTATGAGAGCATTTTTGAGGTGGGATGGTGGTGATTGCTGGATGGTGCTCAGTGAGTCTCAGAGCTATGGAACTGGGTAGCCATGTGATCCTTGCACTTTGGACTTACAATGCACACTGGCACGGACCAGAGTTTGGAAATAGTACCTTTGGGGGACTGTGGCTACCACAGTCTCCATGCTGGGTGGGAGCTACAGTCCAAAATAACATAATTTTGCAAGCTCTTATTTGTATTTCCTGTGCCTGGGACAGGCTCCCAAATCTGTGCTGCTTTCCCCAACAGTTAAGCAATTTTATTTTATTTCATTTCATTTGGTTTATATCCTGCCTAAGTCCCAATATGGGACTGGTTTACCATATAAGTTAAAACAAAGTAACTAAAACAGTATGTGCTACAAAAGTAAAAAGAGCAATACAATTCAAGACTTAATTTTGAAACATTAGTTTAAAACAATTAAAAACACATATTAAGTAATAAAAATAGCATGTACATTGCACATCCTTCTACTTGTGTTGTTGTTGTTAACTGCCATCAGATTGACTTCAGTTTATGGTGACCCTATGGAGACCTCTGAGCCATCCTGTCATTGTTCAGGTCTTGCAGATTCAGGGACATGTCTTCCTTGATTGAGTCTCTCCATTGGTAATACAGTCTTTCTCTTTTCCTACCATCTTCCACCTTATCAAGCATTATTGCCTGTTCTAGTGAGTCATGTTTTCTGATGATATGGACGAAGTACAACAGCCTCAGTAAAGTCATTTTGGTTTCTAGGGAGAGTTCAGGCTTGATTTGCTCTAGGACAGCGGTTCTCAACCTGTGGGTCCCCAGGTGTTCATGGACTTCAGCTCCCAGAAGCCTTGAGCATTGACCATAGTGGCTGGGGCTTCTGGGAGCTGAAGTCCACCAACATCTGGGGACCCACAGGTTGAGAACCACTGCTCTAGGACCCATTCATTTGTCTTTTTAGCTGTCCAGGGTACATAGAACTCTTCTTTAGCACATGTTGAATAAGTTGATTTTCTTCCTATCAGCTTTCTTCACTGTCCACTTTTCACAATCATGCATAAAAATTGGAAACACGATGACATGGGCAAGCCTAACTTGAGCATTCAATTATATATCTTTACACTTTAGGATCTTGTCTAATTCCTTCACAGCTGCCCTTCTGAGTCCTATTCTTCTTTTGATTTATTGACTGCAGTCTCCATTCTGATTAACAACTGAGCAAAAATATGAAGATCTTTAACTATTTAAATGTCTCCATTCTCTACTTTAAAGGGAAATAAATAATCTGTGGCCACTATTTTTGTTTTCTTAATGTTCAGCTGTAAACCTGCCTTTGCAGTTTCTGTCTTGACTTTCTTCAGTAATCGTTCCAAATCTTTGCTGTTTTCTGCTAGTAGTATGGTGTCATCTGCCTATCTTGAATTGTTATATTCCTTCCACTGAATCTAGTCCTGCTTTACATATGATATGTTCAACGTACAAGTTAAACAAACCGGGTGATAAAATATAATCTCACCTGACTTGCTTGCCAGTTGGAAACCATTCTGTTTTTCTTTATTCTGTCCTAACAGTAGGCTCTTGTCCTGAGTACAGGTTACACATGAGGTCAATCAGATGTTATGAAACACCAGTTTCTTTAAAAATGATCCATAGTTTCTCATGATCTATACTATCCAAAGCTTTGCTATAATCAATAAAGCATAGGCTGATTTTCTTTGAAATTCTTTGGTGCACTTCCTTATTCAATGTATGTTTGCAATATGATCTCTAATGCCTCTTCCTTTCCTGAACTCACCTCAGACATCTGACCTTTCTCGCTCTACATATGATAGAAGCATTTATTGTAGAATTTTGAGAATGTCTTTGCTTGCATGGGAAATTAATTCAATGGTCCTGGAGTTACTGCAATCTCTGGTGTCTCCTTTCTTGGGCAATGGAATATATATTGAGCATTTCCAATCTGTGGGCCAGAATTTTGTTTTCTACATTTGTTGACAGATTCTAGTTAGAACTACATTAGATCCTGCCTCTGTGGTTGGAAGCAGCTCCATTGGTATGGCGTCTGTTCCTGGTGCTTTATTTCTCCCAAGTTCTCTGAGTGCAGCTTTCACTTCACTTTTTAAAACTGGTAGTTCATCTTCATACAGTTCTCTTTTCAAAGAATCTGTCAGCCTTTAATGTCTTCTATGCATTTTTTTCCTGGGTGTTCTTTCCATTGTCTTTTTATCTGTACTTGGTCATGTAATGTTTTTCCCTACTGGTTGTAGAGCATCTCCACTCTTGGTTTAAATGTCCCTTTGATTTCTTGAATCTTGCAAAAGAGGTCTCTTGTTCTTCCTTTTTTGTTGTCATCATCTATTTCTCTGCATTTTTTATTTTAGTACTCCTTGTCCCTGCACACAAGTTATTGAACAGTTGCATTCAGGGTTCTGACTCTTTTTCTGTTTGGTGGAACTGAAAGCCACTGAGAGGTCCAGCAGAGCTAACAGACATCTACTCCTGACAAGGTCAAGGTGACAAAAGTCATATCTGTCTCATAATTAGGGCTAAAGCCAGGTTGAAATGGATCTCAATAATCCACTGAATGGTTATAGAGTTTTAAGATTGTCAGTGCTGAAATTTTACATTCATATTATTCAGACAGTGTGCTTGTCCTCTGTTCTTGTTCTGTAAAAACCAACATGACGACTGCTGACTTCTAATATAATCTAATTTTCTCTTCTGTTCTCAGCTATTTTGAGTAGCAGAAAGTGGGATGTACTGCAGGTATGAGGCAAAAATAGAGGCTGCATGCAGGGTGTTCCTGCATGGCAGGGGGTTGGGCAGGGGGTGGTCTCTTCTAACTCTAAATTTCTATGATTCTATGATTCTATGAGTGCGGTCTTATTGCAACCACTCATCCATCTGTTTGTAACCGCTGAAGAAATTTGCAAGGGTCTGTCTCCCTGGCTTCTGTATGTGCATGGGAAGTGGACTTCATGTTATATTCCACTTTAGGCTGAAAGATATCTTGTGATAGACCCTTTCCTTTATTAAATAATGGAAGATGGGCATCTCCACAATCTAAAGCAATGCTACAGCAAATGTCTTTGAGTATATGTAATTTATCAGTTTCATACCACTTCAACTGCCAAGGCTCAATTGAATGGAATCCTGGGATTTGTAGTTTGAGGACAGACTACTTAGAATTCTCTGTAAATAGACACTATCAGACTTCAGGAGTAGAGTCTTTCACCAAACTATAAATCCTGGGACTCTATAGGATGGCATTTAAAGTGGTGTGAAACTGGCACAACTTTGCAGTGCAGACATACCTTCAATTGATGGGTGGGGGGAATGAATCAGATTGTCATTCCTTGGGTAGGTGAGCAGGCAGAAGGCAAGGCATCTGCTTCCCTCCTTGACAGCCAGTTCCCTTCTCTTCTTCCTTTGTGTTGCACCTTTTAGTCTTAGGAGTATGAATGGAGATGTGCTTTGGGAGCCTTGATTTCTAACCCCGGTGCACTGCTTGATGCATCAGAAAGATACTGCAGGCATCACATGTGTGCTCTTGGCTTTCCTACTGCAGAGTTTTGAGAGGCATTCCATGCCAAAGCAGCTGGCATAGAGGCCTCACTGCAGTAAAGCCCAAGGCACAAAGCTCTCCACAGTGACAGCGGTGGAGCCAATGCATTTACTTGTGCTGTGGATATGGGGGAAGGCAGAGAATGGCAACGGAGTGGGGCTTTTTTTGTTTTAATTAGATTATGCAGAATATAATCTACAAACACTCATGTTAAAATGAGTTTGTTTGGCCTAAATTCCCAATTACTAGTAGAATATACTAATTTAAACAATGGGATTTATGTAAGTGTTTATTTCCCATTCAGCAATTGATTCAGTGCATCTAACAATTAGATTCCAGGCCTGTAAGCCTCCACAGCACTCTTTGTTTTTGCTGCAGCAGTTTAACATGGCTTATCCCTTTGGGAACTCTCTTAATCAAGGGGGGGGGGATTGTAGAACAACACCAGAAAGAGAAATAGTAGATGTTTTGTCTTCCTGGGGAGTGCTAGAGACTTTTTGCCCTTTCAACATGCTGAGCAAGTCATATAATACTGCCCCGTGTTTCTGTAAGTGAAAAGACAGCCACCATTTTGCGAGATACTCCACTTTTTTTCTAAAAATCTCTGTGCAGCTTTCATTGACCTTTTTCCTACTTTTAATTCTATTAATAGAAATAAATAGTGGCAGAAAATCCCAAGTAAAAATAGTAGGCATCTGACATTGATACAGGAGTTATACAGTGATAACATAAATAATATTTATGAAGACAAATAGCCAAGGCACTCAGATCTATTTGTCTGGCTGTGGTGCAGAATATGCTTGTTGTCAGACAAATTTCTGAGCAGCACAATCACAGTGGGTGAGAGCTGACAAGCCAGTATTTGTCAGCCTTGGATTCCCATCTTGAAAATGAGCATAAATGTTTGCTCAGACCACCTGTGCTGGTGTGACTCTCTGCAGCTTCAGTGCAGGAAGATGAGCCCTGCCTAATCCCCAGGCTTAAACTACGGCCATTTCCAAACTAGACTATTATAGCGCTATGATTCCACTTTCAACATCCTATGGAATCCTGGAGTTTTAACATCCTATGGAATCGGGAGGGGCCGGAAACTGCAAACCCCAGGATTCCATAGGATGTTGAAAGTGGAATTATAGCACTATAACAGTCTAGTGCGGAAATGGCCTATGTCTGTACTCTGACCTTGACGGTTTGTCCTGTTGGCTTCCAGCTGCAAGTTTTCAAAGCTGTTGCAAACACTTGTCTCTTGTATAACTTAGGGGTAGAGGGAACTCCCAAATCAGGTTTTCCCCAGGGTTTGCTCAGGTCTGTTCTAAATTGAAAGATCAAATGCTTTCACTGTGATATTCTGTAATCACATTGTATTTTGATGTTGTATTACATATGATGTGAAACAAGTCAGAGCGTTTATATAGACTGAGTGAGAAGAGCAGGATATACTGGGTGAACTTACATATAGATGATAACTGGGGGACAGAAGGGGGGCGTGCTACAAGCATGTTGTCAAGACAGCCAGGATGCATCCACGCTGCACAATTACAGCAGTTTAATCCCACAGTATCTGCTCTGCCTCCATCCTACAGAATCTTGGGATGTGTAGTTTGGTGGGGGGCAGTACAGTGCTGGAGTGGTTTGGGTATTGGACACTGGGAGACTAGGGTTGTAATCCCCTTTCAGCCATAGAAACCCACTGGGTGATCTTGAGCAAGTCACACTCTCTCACCCTCTGAGGAAAGCAACGCAAACCTCCTCTGAACAAATTCTGCCAGGAAACCCCTGTGACAGGTTCACCTTATGGTCCACATAATTGACCAAGAAATGACTTGCACACAACAAGAAAGCAGTAGATCTGTCAGTAGATCCTCGTCTTCAGCACAATGAGCTCACGAACTATGAATCCTAAGGAACTCGCAAAGTCCCCTCTGGGCTGGCCTTGCATAAGAAAACCTTATGGAATTCGCGGGGGTCGCCATTAGTCGGCAGGCAACTCGAAGGCAGGTACAAAGACACACAGAGCGCGCCTTTCCAGGTAAAAAAAATCGTCCTCTGAATCTATCCCCATTGCAATGGCGTTACTGCCCCCTTTGACATCCAGGCCATTTCCGCACTAGCCTGTTACAGCGCTATGATTCCACTTTCAACATCCTACGGAATCCTGGGGTTTGCAGTTTCCGGATCCTCCCGAAATTGCAAACCCCAGGATTCGATAGGACGTTGCAAGTGGAATCACAGCGCTGTAACAGGCTAGTGCGGAAATGGCCCAGCCACGTCGAGTGACCGCTTTGCAACTCTGCCCTGCTGACGTCACAGTCGGTATTCGCTTTCCCCTCAGAACGCTCCATCCGTAGAGATCGGCGGCATCACCCTCTCGCACACTTCCCCATTCATTTCCGAAGGCCGCCTCTCCCCCTCTCACTCGCTTCCCTCGAGAGCATCGGCAACCAGGAAGCCACGCCCTCCTCGTTTTCTCATTGGCTGCCAGCGCGGCGGCGCCACACGTTTGCGGCGAACCGGCGCGGAGCCTGAGCGAGGGAGCGGGAATGGGCGGGGCCAAGGGGCGGGACGAAGGAAGGGGAATGGGCGGGGCCAAGGGGCGGGGAGCCCGGATGTGAGCTGGGTGGCCGCGAAACGAGCCGACGAGGAGCCGGGCTGGCGGCGGCGGCGGCGGCGGACGAGGCTGGGGCGGGGCGGGGCCCATGGAGGGAGAGCGGGGGCTTCTCAGGGTAAGGGAGGGCCTGTGGCGCGGGGGCACCTGGCTGAGAGCAGTGGGAGCTGGTTGTGGGACTAGAACTGGCGGGTGGGTTAGAGGCTGAGGGGTTAGGAGGGGTCCTGCGGGATATTTAATGTCGGAGCGGGGAGGCAATTCATTCTGGAAATTGGCTGCCTTTCTGATGGGGGCAGGTGGGGTCGAATAACGGCTGCTGAGAGCTGCAGGGAGTTTTCCTCCTCTCGGCCTGGAAACTGGACCGTGACCAGTGCATTCTGTACGTTCTCAGAGGCACTGTCTTCCTCATAACCTCCCCCTCCCGTGCGTTCCGTCCCTCAGCAATGGTACTGAAAAGCCTGTCTCTAGAGGTGTGACTGGGGCCCTCGTGTGTGTCAATAGTTGTGGGTTTCTAGAGGTGAGGTGGCATACAATACGGGTCATATCATCGTGCTTCTCCTCCAGGGAGCTTAAGGTGGCTTTTGAATTTGAGGTTCACAGGACCTCTGTGAGGTGGGCTTGGCGGAGGCGCAGATGGAGAGTGTGATGTGCTCAGGTCTGTCTGATGAGCTTTGTAGCGAGGATAATTTTATTAACATTGTTTTGCTGTATGTGTGCTGTACATTATAGTCACTACAGCACAACTGGCTTGGACCCTAGGGTTTCTATAGGCTAGCTGTCCCAAAGCATGCGGCTTTCCTGGTGTATTTGATTATAATTCACATCATCCCCAGAAAGAGTGATCGTGCTTGCTGGAGAGCTGTAGTAGCCTTTCCTATCTAGAGATCACAGGGTTGGGAAAGGTTGCTGTAGGTTGTGAAGTGACTGCTTGGGGAAAGGAGGAAAAAGAGAACTGCAGGGAATAGTAATGAACAGGATGCTGAGGATAAGGAAGTGAGAGCAGAATGGGAAGAGAGTATCCAGATCTAGGCAGTGTTCTGGAAAGAGAGAACCAAGATCTGAGGGGTGTGTGCGTGTGGGGCGGGGGAAGGCGTAAGAGGTAGATGACACTTCAGGTTGAGTGGTAAATTATTGAAGAGGCCTGAGAACTTTAAGGAGTTACCCTTGTAGGCTGGCAAAGAGATGTAGTCTCATGAACCAATACTTGAGCAGACAGAGTATTTTTGTAATCTGTTTTGGATTAGAAGTAGTTGATTGAAATCAGCAGTCTACAACCTGTGGATCTGTACTTTGCCATGAATGTCTTTGAGCTGAATCTCAGTCTAAGTTACCTACCAGAAGTGAGTGTGTGAATTTTAAGCATTTCCTTTTCTGGTCATCAACCCAGAGGTTCTCAAAAGGATTAATAATGTTATTATTAAAAAAAAAAACCCCTAAAATAAAGTGAAACACTGTAGTGACAAGAGGTTGGGTAATTCTGTAGCACCTTTTCCCAACCTGATGTCCTCTGGGGGTGTTAGGCTACTGCTCCTTTTCCTGTAGCCATGGCCACATTAACAGGGAGTGATGGGAACTGTAGGCCAATAGGAGAGTGTCAGAGCAGAGAAGCTTTCCTAGGAAAGATGGAATAAAAAGTGGAAGCCAATATGATGAGACCTAGGGAAGGAATGTTATGGCAAAGTTTAAGGTGTGAGTCTGATGTCTATTGTATATGTGAAGTATGTATAGATGGGAAATTTGAATTGTAAAATGGGCAACAATTAAGTTATACAGATTCATGTTTGGTATTAGATTTTGTAAAACATTAACATTGCCTGGTGCAGGGTGAAGGGATGGTTGCTAGCTGGCTGAACCAGTTGGGCTGAAAAAAAAATGCTGTTATACAGTGATTTTCATGATTATTGTGGCTGATGGCTTCTGTGATTCCTACTGCCCCACTTTCCTAGTTCACAGTCTGTATCTGTCTTGGAAGTTGTATAAGCAAATAGGGGGCTGAACCTGGCTTCAATATATCCATGCTTGGTATTCCTAGCAGCTACAATATACTGAGTAGAATCTCTTACATTGAAGGATATCTTGTAGGATCTGCTTCATTCAACATTATTACAGTATGGACTTCTTCCATAGGTAGATCCTTACAGCCATAATGGATGATATAAACCTGCACTACAGATTTCTGAACTGGCGGAGGAGAATCCGTGAGATCCGAGAGGTGCGAGCTGTCCGTTACCAGGAGAGGTTCAAACATATCCTTGTTGATGGTGACATATTAAGGTAATTTGTTGTGCTGGAAAACTGGTCTTTTTAATGGGATCTTGAGGCAAAGGAGATTCCTGTCAAAACTTTAAAATTAAATAGTGAAATGTGCTCTTCATTTATTTGAGGTATTCTCCATCCTAGCAATACTGTGAAAATTCATCTTGTATTAGTCTGTTGTGTCTTCATGGCTCTAGCAGTATAGTGATATCCAACATAGAATATTCAGTACTTCTGGGGTTCTATTTTTTGCTCTGTCCAGAAAAGAACCTAGTCTGTACACACACACACACACACACACACACACACACACACACGCATATATACTTTTTTTTTTTTTACAAGGTGGAATACAAGGGAAGCTGTGTGGGATAAACCTGGGATTCTGTGTGACATCCCACCAGTTTTCTTTAAACAATTGAATAAAAAGGCTTTAAAAAAGATTCCAGACAGACACACTATTATTTTGGTATGGCTATGTTGAGGTGAGTAACTGAGGTCGGAGCCAGTGTTTCCCGCAGTGGTGGGCTGCACCATCACACTTTGTACAAAAAAAGGGATGAAATTTAACTGGAAGTTTATACCTCCTTGTTTTTTTTGGCTTTTTTGTGAGTTTGGATGAGGCTTGGAAACAGGGTGGGGTTAAACTCCAGTTTTATTAAAAAGAAGATGAAAAAAAATCCTTTAAGATATTAGAAAGAGAATTTGTTCAGCTGAATGTTCTCCTCATAGATTTCTAAAAATACTTCTAATATGCAAATATGCACCTGTATGTAATTTTGAGCCTGCACACATGTTCTGTGACAGCTCTTATTTTCTGAATGGTTCTAGCTTTATTATGGAGTCTGATTGTGAAGGCATCAAAATGTGAAATAAAATGCAGCCTAGCGTGCTATCTTTAAAAAAAAAAAGGCAAGCATAACTCTGGTTTATATTATTGAAGATAAAGGAGGGAACTGATTCTTTTTCAGTCCACCAACTTTTTTCTTTCCTTATAATTTGCAAACAAACTGAAGCTTCAGCTAAATTGTGGTTGATTCGCTTGGTTGCTTTTAAACACAGACACACCCTGCAAGTCAAAGCTCCCTACCTTGTAATCAATGCCAGGTTATTATGTCCTGAAGCTGCCTCTGACAGCAAGATGTCATGAAGGAAAAAAAATGACAGCAGTGTACCTAGCAGAAAATGAGTGCAGAAGTTTAGGAGTTGAGTATTATTATACTCTTGCCAACCACTTGTTTCTCTACTATGCCAGATGTCCAGTCTGCATTCTCATCTTGTTCTTTCTTTTGTATAAAAAGCTATCAGTTTGTGTGGCTTGAGTAGCAGAAAAACTGACTCGTCTCTTTCCTGCAGTTACCATGGAAACTCTGGGGAAGTTGGCTGTTACGTTGCTCCTCGCCCACTGACCAAAGACAACAATTATTTTGAGGTAATGTGCATGTCACTGTGTCATTAGAGGGAGCTTATTATCACAGTGGGCTTGCAGCATAAATTCTCAGAGTGTTACTGTTGTAGGCCTTACCAGAATAGATGGTTTGTTCTTCTTGTGTTAGTCCATTTTTGGTTCAGGTGCTCCAGAGGACAGAACTATGTGGAAATTGAAAGAAAACATATTTTGGGTAAATGCTTGCTGTTGGTAAAAGCGGTTTGACAGTGAAACAGACAGCCTGAGGAGACAGTAAACTCCCCTTGGAAGTGTCTGGAAGCAAAAGCTGGGTGGTTATTCAGAAGGGATTCTTTAGTTGCAAGCACTGGGCAGTGGGTTGGACTGGATGACCTCTGTCCCTATTTCAGCTGTAGAATTCTGTTAATACCTAACCTGGAAATCAAAACTCGGTGCAATATTTTGCATAATACCAACTATTGCTATCTTGACAGTGCATTGTACTTCTGGGGCATCCTGTGATTTGGAGGCAGTCTGCCTCAAGGGTAGGAATCAGTCACCCCATGAGATGTTGGGCTGCAGTTCCCAGCATTCCTCATTTTGCCTGTGCTAATTAAGGCTGATGATAGGTGCTGGCCAGCAACTGGAATGCCTCAGGATTCCCATTCCTGGTCTACATTATGGTAAATAGTATTTTGAAGGCTCTTATTTTTAAGGCTCACCCCTAAATATGCTACATGTTAGGAATTTGCTTCTGAGCTCTGAGATTGTGGATTGAGCTCAGAAGCTCAATCTTTTGCAACCTTTTCATGCTCGTTTCCCACTCCCAGCAAGAACACGTTTGAAGTTGTATGCAACACAGAAAGGATACAGTTCTAGAGTAGATATGTGCCAGTCCTGAGAGGTTGAAAATTATTTTTCGTATTTTTCTTATAAACACAGGATGTACTGTTTGCTGTAATGGTGATAGAGAAGCCTGTGTGACTGACATTGTTGACATACTTTTAGCATCTTCTGTGTTCAGAGAAACTGTGACTCTTCAACCATCTGGGTGATTGTGTTCATGGTTCCTTGGACTTGTGTCATGTTACCTGTCATGAACGTGATGACCTGTCAAGAATGTGATGGAGTTGCAGATAAAAAAAAGATTACAAAGGAAAACACAGGATGAAGGGCAAATTAATACTACTAGGGCTTGTGATAATGGGGCGAAGGGGGGGTGGATGTGTGAGCGAGGAATTAAGCCTTCGTAAACAGCCTGTGGTTTAAAAGGGACGTTTTTTTCCCTCTCCTTCTCGTCCTCTCTGAGGCTTGAAAAGGGAGGGGGAGTTGGAGGCTAGGGGCGGAGTCGCTTCCTCATTGAGAGCACTCTTGCAAGCGGGTGATCTCTGGATTTTTTTTCCCTTTTCTTTTCTCCCCTTCAGCCTTGAGGGGAGGCTCGCAATCCTCAGAACACCAGCTCTCTGAAAAGGGGAGGGATGGACGGAAAGGCATTGTTCTGTGAACAGGCAGGAGGGATTTTCTGTGAAGGGCTACCGTTCTAGTTTCACAGAGCCTCTGTTTTGGGAAAGAGTGATTTTCTGTTTTTTTTAAAAAAGCTTGCACTGAAGAGCTGCTGGCTCTGTCATTCAAAGCTTCTGTTGGGGAAAGAAGTTTTTTTTTTTTGGATTTTCAAAACTGCTAAACTCAGTGGGTCTGAGTCAGAGCAGGCATTTTTTTTAAGTCCCCTGCCAGTGGTGGAGCTGAAAAAAATCTGCATATGAATGGGAAGGTGCTTGTAGCAGGAATTTGCTAAGTACCTCATTGAGTCACTGAGGCAGAGTTTTGGTTTTGTTTTTCCTCTCTTTTCCTTCAGGAGGAGGAGGGGGAGTGAAGCAGGGGGTGGAGGAGGAGAGAAGGCTTTGGGATTTTTCCCCCACTTGTCTTGGTTTTTAGGATTTCTTCCTCTTTTCTGTGGCTTTTGGGGCTTCTAGCACTATATATATTCTTTGATCAGCCAATCAGACCTTTTCTGTGTTGTAGTTTTCGGTGCACAGAGGTAGTCAGGGAGTTTTATGAACTTAAGATCTGGAAAAATCCTGGAATACACTATGGATCCTAGTGGTACCAATGTCACACAGCATGATGCTACAGAAGATAGCTCATCTGCTCAACCAGCTACCCCTAGTGGTAGTAATCTAGCTCAGCAAGGGGCTGCTATGCCAGTAACAGCCCTTGGTGACCATATGGATTCCCCTGCTGATTTCTGGGAATCAATAAAGCTCCTGCATGAATCAATAAGGCTCCTACATGACAAGTTGCCCCCTGAGCAAATTGCAAGATTCCTAGATAAATCAATGGACATGATGCAGGCTTCCACTGCAAACCAGACAGCTGCTCAGCGGAACCCAGAGCCGCGACTTGCTCTTGCCCGCATCAGACAGCTGCCAACTTACAGAGACTCAGATGATTTTGAAGCTTTTCTCATCTCATTTAAACGTGCAGCAGATGATTTTGGGATCCCTGAGGAGAATTATATGAGTGAACTTTGTCTTAATCTCTCAGGGACGTTACTGAAAGTGGCAAGCGACTTGCCAGCTGCGGACCGAAATGATTTCACCAAGTTTGTGGCCCTAGCCCGGAAGAGGCTTGGACTCACACCAGATAAATCTAGATCCCGATTTCGTGCCATTAGGAAAAAACCGGGTGAGACTTACAACGAGATGGCTTGTTCACTTGAGCGAGCACTGGACTCTTGGATGCAAGCAGCTAAAGCGTCCACTAAAGAAGAGGTCTTATTTCAGTTTTTATTGGAGCAATTCTTGAAGCACATACCTCCACAGACTGCATCCTTCGTGTTGCAACGTGAGCCAAAGACGCTTGAGGAGGCCGCCAAGGCAGCAGATTGCTTTGTTGCCTCCAGGGCTGAAGAGGCATTCCAGCCTACTGTGGTAATGCCTCCTACAGACAAGCAGAAATACCAACAAGCGCGCAAAGATCTCCAGAAGCACAACACTTCTACCCCAAGGTCATCACTAAATGACACTACCTTGAAGCCTCAGCTGCACAGCTCTACCACACTGCCACAGCCTCGCTCTGGGCAGCAGTCTGTGGCAGGTGCTCAGGGTCAGCCAGGGAAAAAGGCTAGCCCTAAATGCTTTCTCTGTGGAGAGCTGGGACATATTAAAGCCAACTGTAAGCAGAAGCCTAAGTTGGCCCAGTTAGTTGTTGCTTCGGCTTCCAGGGACACTCCCGCTGATCATTCAGTTGCTCCTGATACGGACATGATCCCTACTCACAGAATGCACACACTGTGGGTAGGAGGCAGGAAAGTTGTTGCTTACAGAGACACTGGAGCACAAGTTTCTGCTATTCATCGTTCATATCTGGATCCTGGTCTTGTTGATGACCACATCAAGATCACCATCAGAGCCTTTAGAGCTCCTCCGGCTCAACTGTCAACAGCACGCGTTCATGTTCAGTACAAAGGCTGGAAATGAGTTTGGACTTTTGCTGTTTATGATGACTACGAATGTCCTGCTCTGTTGGGTGATGATCTCGTCCTCCGTGCTAGTCAGGCCCTGAAAGAGTCCAGACAGCGTGCAAAGACAGCAAGCAGCCTGAGCAGAGATCAGTCTTCAGTGCAACTTGAGGACCAGCCTGAACTTAGACTGCAGTCACTGTCTCCTGCTACACCAGAAGGAGTCCTGCCTGAAGAGGTGGCGGAACCTAGGGCAGACTCCCACCACAGCATCGTAGGCCCAGAGGTCGGGACCATCCTTGCTGATACCTTGGATGTCGGAGCAGATGCTGGTGGAAGTCCAGGAAGAGCTTCTCCATGTCAAGAGGCTAGTCAGCATGGTCTCAAGTTGGTCCCTGTGGTCACTCCTGACTCAGCGCTGCCCAGGGGGGGCGGAAGAGTCTCTGGTGGGCACCGAGCAGAGTCAGGTGCTGGACAATTTGCCTGAGATGCAAGAGGCTGGTGCAGAGGAGGAGAATCCAACAACGCTGACTCCAAAGCCAGCAAAGGATTCAACAGCAGTGGAAACTCCAGAGAACACTCCAGCCAAGGGAGCAGAACCTGGAGAAGCTGCAATGCAATGAGAATCTGAGGCGAGTCTGCCACTCCAGGTGGAACAGCTGGTTCCTGTTCAGCAACAGCAGTTCCAGGAAAACCAGGAAGCAGATCAGAGCCTTCAAGCTGCCTGGACCAGAGCGAAGGAAGAGGTGAAGTCTCCTCCAGGGATGAAGGGGCTCAGATTTGTAATCGTTGAGGGCCTATTATATCGTGAGTCTGGCCCGAGAGGTAACAAGGGGGGCGTACACACTCAGAGACAGTTGCTGGTGCCTTCTAAATATAGAGCCAAACTCTTGAGTCTGGCTCATGATCATCCTAGTGGACTTGCTGGGGTGAACCGAACCAAGGACAGATTGGGAAAGTCCTTCTACTGGGAGGGGATGGGCAAGGATGTGACTGATTATGTCCGATTCTGTGAAGTTTGCCAGAGAGTAGGGAAATCCCAAGATCAAGCCAAGGCCCCTCTCCAACCACTTCCTATCATTGATGTCCCATTCCAGAGAGTGGCTGTGGACATCATGGGACCTTTCCCTAGGCAGACTGCTAGGGGAAAGCGATACGTGCTCACCTTTGTGGACTTCTGCACTTGTTGGCCAGAAGCCATTCCACTGGGTGGGATCTCAGCTAAGGCAGTAGCCCAAGCTTTGACAGACATCTTTGCTAGATTAGGTTGGCCTGCAGAGATTTTAACGGATGCAGCTTCCAATTTCAACTCCAAAGTCATGCAGCGCCTATTAGAGGCACATGGAGTACGCCATCTGACATCAGTGCCTTACCATCACCAAACTAATGGGTTGGTGGAACGTTTTAATGCAACTTTGGGGGCCATGATCCGTAAGTTTGTGAATGAACATTCCAATGACTGGGACTTGGCGCTACAGCAGTTCTTGTTTGCTTACAGATCTGTTCCACACCCAAGTCTGGGTTATTCACCCTTTGAGCTGGTCTATGGCCATGATGTGAAAGGGCCATTACAGCTGGTTCAAAGTCAGTGGGAGGGAGCTATCCCTTCTTCAGAGACTAATGTGGTTGATTTTGTGACTAACTTGCAGAATACTCTCAGGGAAGCATGGGCAGATGCTCATGAGAATCTGCAACAGGCACAAGAGAAGCAGAAGACCTGGTATGATCAGTATGCCAGAGAACATTGCTTTGAGAAAGGAGACCAAGTGATGGTTCTGAAGGTTCTCCAGTCTAACAAGATGGAAACTTCTTGGGAAGGTCCTGCCACAGTGCAAGAACGCATTGGGACAGTGAACTATCTCATACAGTTTCCAGACTCTAGAGTTAAGCCAAAAGTGTATCATGTGAATTCACTGAAACCCTTCTACGAGAGGCCCAGTCACCTTCTCACACTTTCAGTCCAGGAAGATGAGGAGGAGGAAGAGTGGCCTGAAGGTGCTTTCTATGATCAGGAGGGTGGTAGCTTGGAAGATGTGAAACTCTCCCCGAGACTCAATGCGAACCAACGCAAGCAATTCTTTCACTTGACAGGTAAGTTCACCACCCTGTTTTCACCTATCCCAGGTCGCACCACAGATCCTCAACATGTGGTAGCTGCAGATGACAGCAGGCCATCAGCAGAACAACCACGACGGGTGTCACCAACAGGGAAAGAGGCGATAGAGAGGGAGGTGAAAGAGATGTTGGACATGGGGATCATTCGCCCATCACGCAGTCCATGGGCATCCCCAGTTGTCCTAGTGCCCAAAAAGGGGGGGACGGACATTCGTTTTTGTGTGGATTATAGAAAACTGAACTCAGTGACACGCCCTGAACATTATCCAATGCCCAGAGTAGATGAACTGTTGGAGAAATTGGGGCATGCTAAGTACCTATCCAGCCTCGATTTGACTAAGAGCTATTGGCAAATCGCCCTAGCAGAAGAGTCTAAGCATCGAACAGCATTCATCACTCACATGGGCCTGTTTGAATTCAATGTCCTTCCCTTTGGGCCACAGAACGCACCTGCAACTTTCCAGAGGCTGCTGGACTGTTTGCTAAGAGGGTGCGGGGACTTTGCTGTTGCTTATTTAGATGACATTGCAATCTTCTCAGACTCCTGGGAAGACCACTTGAAACACTTGGAGATTGTCTTCCAACGCATTAGTGATGCTGGACTGACATTCAAAGCAAAGAAGTGCCAGTTTGCACTGGACAGAGTGACCTACCTTGGCCATGAAGTGGGACAGGGGACTATCACTCCACTGCAAGTCAAAGTGGAAGCTATTAATAGCTGGCCAATTCCTCATTCCAGGAAGCAGGTGCAGTCCTTCCTTGGCCTGGCTGGGTACTACCGGAGATTCGTGCCCAACTATAGCCAAATGGCAGCACCTCTAACAGACCTGACAGGTTCCAAGAAGCCTAAAGTAGTGAAATGGACAGCAGAGTGTCAAGAAGCCTTTGCAGCCTTGAAACAGGCCTTGATGGCAGATCCTGTGCTCCGGGCGCCAGACTTTGACCAGCCATTCGTAGTGGCTACAGATGCTTCTGACAGAGGCATTGGAGCAGTATTACTACAGGAGGGTCCGGCTGGCACCTTGCATCCCATCTTGTTCCTCAGCAAGAAGCTTTCTGCAAGGGAGTCCAATTGGTCCATACCAGAGAAGGAATGCTATGCTATTGTATATGCGTTAGAGAAGCTGAGACCATACATCTGGGGACATCGTTTCACCCTCCAGACTGATCATGCTGCCCTCCGATGGCTACATACAGTCCGGGGAACTAACAAGAAGTTACTACGATGGAGCCTGTCCCTACAAGACTTTGACTTCGACATTCAGCACGTGGCTGGAAGTTCTAATGTGGTTGCAGATCCCTTGTCACGCAGAGGACTGGAGGGAGGTTAAGAGGGCTGAGTTTTACATGTCCGCATTGATAATATGGCTATACTGTACTGTTGTGTGTGTTTGCATTTATTCTTTGACTTTTCCTTTCTTAGGTCCCAGGATGAAATCCCAGCCGGTGTGGTTCCAGCCTTCAGCTGTTCCCAGACCGTCTGAGATTTGGGGGGCGTGTGATAATGGGGCTTTCCATTATCTAGGCTTATCAAAGGGAGATACTTCCCTCTTCAGGTAAACCAAGGGTTAATGAGATGTTGGGATTACATCAAAGGTCACAGGGTGAGAGTTGACCAACCAAAAGGAAAGGGTCAGCATCACAGGTCACAAGGTGAGAATTGACCAACCAAAAGGAAAAGAGGTGGGCATCTTGGAGATGCTTCCAGATCCTTCCAAGGAGGAAAATATAAAACTTCTGAGAGGCCATGTGGCCAGAGAGAGAAAGAGAGAGACACAGAGACAGAGAAAGAGAGGAGAGCTGGGCCAGTCGAGCTGGCAGGCATGCCGTGTCTCCTGGACCCCCCCTCTCTTCTCCTTTAGACCATCTACGCCTATAACCTAATTGTGAGTAACTAGAAATAAGTAGTTAGTCGCGTTAGGGATGTTGTTATTTTGGGAATTGGCTGATCTTAAGAATGTATCTGTGCTGTTATATCTGTTCTGTAAATTCTTGTAACTAAGCGTACCTGGGAGAGGGGAGTCTCCCAAGTGTAAATTGTTTATTTGCATGCCTTGATTAAAACACTTCTATAAACCTCCGTTTCTCTCCATTTCCACGCCAGGGTTGGCACACGCTACATAGGACCTCTCACTCAGGGGAAGGGGGAGGTGGAAGATCCTTACGCTTAGAGATTGGGCAGGGTCCCTCCTGTCTTGTCCAAATAATTCATAATTCGGGGGGGGGGGTGGCAGCATACCTGATAGAGCTGGGGAGATTGCCAGTCATTCCAAGTGTGAGAATCAGCTTTGGGAGGCTGGCGAGAACCCTAGTAAAACGCTGGGAGGGAATTTCCACTCTTGCAAGGCTGGAAGTCAACTTAAGAGACTGGAAATAAACCTACAGTGTCACAGGGCTAAGGCAAGGGAGAAGTCATAGCAACTTGCAGGTGTTGTGATGGATTACTATACCAGGTCTCTCCCAGGTTTGGAGAGCTTCTGAATCATCAGACTAAATACACTGTTCAGCTATATAGGGTGATCTGTACTTTGAACCTATGAAACCTTCTCCATGCTGCTTATCTTGAACTGTGTAGAAAAAAAAAGTGTGCAGAAAGATAGCTCTGGACCATTCAGACCATATGTATGGTGGTAACCTGCATTTGTACTGATGAATTCTAAGGTGTGTAAGCCTGTGTGAGGTGGTCTGAGGTTCTGTCTTATGGTAGATTTTTATTTTTCAGTGGCTACTGTTGGTAAATTAAGTCAAAGATGAAAAATTGCTTTGGTCTAGGGCAGTGGTTCTCAACCTGTGGGTCCCCAGATGTTTATGGACTTCAGTTCCCAGAAACCCCAGCCACTATGGTCAATGCTCAGGGCTTCTGGGAGCTGAAGTCCAAAAACATCTGGAGACCCACAGGTTGAGAACCACTGGTCTAGGGAGACCAGTCCAGAACACCAAGGCCCCCTTTCACACTACACAGTTACAGGGCTATGATGATTCCACTTTAACTATGGATTCCTATGGAATCCTGGAGTTTGTAGTTTGGAGAGGTGATGGAACTCTCTGGGTGAAGATTCTAAAGGCCTCTCCCTAAATATTCAATACTAGGATTCCCTAGGATGGAACTACAGAAAACTACAGGAATCCTGTAATTATGTGGGGCTCCAAATAATGTTAGATAGCACAAAGATGCCATTTCTGCTTTCTCTCCCTGTTGCCTGTGATAATTGGCTGGAGAATGATTGCTTTTCTTCATCACAGCACACAGGAAATCTCCCTGTTATCTCTGATAGGTAATGGATGGTAACAGTATGATCCTTCCCCTTTCACCACTCAGTTTCTCAATTAGAAAGTTGAGTGGGATGGAATCTTGTTCTGTTTAATCAATGAGCATTGTGAAAGGGATATCCCTCTCCAACATGAACATATGTGCAACTTGCCCTCTTATTTACAAAGACTAGTGACATACAGGGAATTTCCTCCATCCCAGAAGTACGTCTTCAGTGAGGCAGGGGGCATTCTCCAGAGTGGATTCAGACTGTCTTTTTTTAGTTTCGCTCTAAATGGAGAATTTGCATCAAGAAGGATTGTTGCGTGGAAGATTAACAGCAGGGAACGTTGCCTGTTGCCTTCCCCTTACACCTTGCTGTGTAGATCAGTGAGGTATGGATGTATTAAAACTATTTGTTAATTGCTTTCCAGCCTTTACAAAGTGATGTGCATTAAATAAGAGGAACATTTTTAAAAATAGTTTTAAAGGCCAACTTTCAGAATATTTTTTTAAACCCAAAGCACTAATGGAGTAATAGTATTTTGACTGCCCATTGGAAGCTCAGCAAGGATTCCCTTGCTCAGTTAAGGCCACTGTACATAAAAGGAAAGTGGCTAATAGTGTGTGACAATGAACTTAGGGGTGAAGGGCTAGCATTTGGAAATTGGATCAGATCTCTTTGCTAGGCTACTGGGTTGTGCTGGCATCTGGAGGTTGACCACTGTCTGTGATTGTTATTGCTGATCTACCTCACTAAATTCTCAGGTCATTTGGCAGTGATCCCTTACTACAAGAAGACTGGGAACAGCTAGTTGCTTGCATGTCACAGAATCATAGAATCCAAGATTTGGGAGAGACAACAGAGGCCATCTACTTCAACCTTATGTTACGCAGGAATATACAACTACAGCACTCCTGAAAGCACTCCAGCCTCTGCTTAAAGACCTCCAAGGAGGGGGAGTCAACCACTTTCTGGGCTAGACTATTCCACTGTTGAACAGTCGTTACTGTAAAGAAGTTCTTCCTCATGTTCAGGTGGAATCTCTTTTCCTGTAATTTGAATCCATTGGTTTGTGTTCTGGTCTCTGGAGCATCAGAAAACAAGCCTGTTCCATCTTCTAGACATCCCTTCAGATATTTAAAAATAGCTATCAGTTTAAAGATTGATGTTGTCTTTCTGTGACCTCTAGAGGTAACTGCAAGAGACAGCTGGAGAATCCAGTACTTCAGATCAGTTCCTAGAGTAACCAGAAAAACTATTTTATTCGCTAAGAAAGTGTGAAGCAGATAGCAGTTTTCCTGTCCCAGGCATGCATGCCTGTACACACACACACACACACACACACACACACACACACACACACAATATCAGTCATTCAAGTGATACAAATAGCACACACAAATCAGTTAGGCAAACAATACAAACAAAAAACTTATTTTCCAAGGTAGATTCTTATGTGGCCAAACTAACTGGTTTGAATCCAGAGGAGTAGGTCTCCATGCTGCAGTATTAGGTTGCAGGTCTTACTTACTAGCCCACTTGGCCTGTTTGGTAGCCTTGTGGTGGTGGTGGTGGAAGTAGAAAAGGTTTAAAAAGGTCTAAACTCAAGTATTTCTTAATAATCTTTCCTTGTATTATAATTATAATTGTACCATAATACCTTTTGTATCAACCTTTTACCCTCCGATCAGTTCCAGCCAGTACGGTTAGTGTTTCAGAATGATGAAGTCTGCAAACTCAAATATCTACAGGGCACCTAGTTGTAGAAGGTTTCTTTAGAAACCTAACTGTAGCTTGGCAGTTCTTAATAGTGCTTCATATGTCAGTAATCTTTATAAGCCCTAGGCTAGATCAGGATTATACCCATGCTGCAGGTGGGAAACTGAGGTATTGTCAGCTGGCCTGGGGCCAGCTGTTGTGTTTGTGGTAGAGGTTAAGTGTACCTAGGGCAGTGGTTCTCAAGCTTTTTACTCCTGTGACCCCCTTTACATCTACATGTGGACACAGCACATTGCAGCCCCCCATGTTCGTTCCAGTGCCTCTGGCCTCCTTCTTTCTATCTTTCTTTCACAGGCGTTTGTACCGCATGCACCTGTCATATAATACTGTGCTCTTCTACTCTCTCTTTCCCCTCTTCACTTCTGTCCCCTATCAAGAAACTGTATTGTGGTCACTAAGGGGCAGGCACCTCTTGTGCCAATGATGGAACATTCAGAGAAGCTGAACAGGACTCCCCCCCGGTTTTTGCCATGTCTGAGGTTGGGGGAAGGCATAATGAGGGAAGACACTTTGCATTATTCTTTCGTAGAGACCAGTCAGTCCTCAATGGTGCACACACACAGGCTTGCTGTTCTTTTTAACATTTGCTATACTTCCAGGCTAATTTCTCTTGCACCCCTCTCTTAGGGCTCAGCCCTACAGTCTGGGAATCACTGCCCTAGGGGTTTCTCTGATATACAGTTCCATTGGTTAACTGCTGTGCTTAAGTAACCCTCCTGTCTTGACAGGACAAGTAACATTTCTCTTTTCCATTATATGATGCTATTTACTCTTGGCTTCTGTGTTGTCCCAGTTTTTTTCATAAGAGTATGTGTAAACCATACTTTGCTCCTTCTCAGGTCATGGAGGAAAGCAGCTCTCTTTCCTGTGTAGAAGTGCTATGGAGTTTTGTATCTTAGTGCATTTATTCTTCAAATTGTTCTAGGTATCCATTGTGGACAGCGGCGTGCGGGGGACCATTGCAGTGGGGCTGGTGCCTCAGTACTACAGCCTGGACCATCAGCCTGGATGGCTTCCAGATTCAGTTGCTTACCATGCTGACGATGGCAAGTGAGTTCCTAGCTACCTTTGCAGAAGGCTTAAGAGTTTCCCGTGTGTGATTTTCTCTTGGTGGGAGTAGGACAGAGTTGGGAAGTGGGAGCCCTCCAAAATTCTGGACTGTATCTCCTATCATCTCTTGCCGCTGGCTGTGATGGTAAGAGATGATGAAAGTTGCAGCTCAATATGTCTTCACCTCTATCCTCACAATTAGCCATGCTGCTTAGGGATGATAGAAGTTGGAGTCCAACATTTTCAGGGAACCCACAATCAGACACCACTGTTTAAGGTGATGTACTCATCCTATGTCTGTTTCTATCCTGTGTGAGAGAAAGGAAAGAGCTTTCTTTTCTGAGATGGCACAAGTTCTTGCGTTCAAAATAAGTTACTGTTTTTCCTTAAAATCAAAATGAGATGCTCTCGTACATCATGCAGATTTTTTGGAAAATGCACAAAAGGCTTTTAATTTTGCTAAGTAATTTGTTAAACAGCATACCCCTGGAAAACCTCATTGTACATAGTCATATGTGAACGTTACACGTGTCTGTTTTTACTGTGTGTGTGTGTGTGTGTGTGTGTGTGTGTGTGTGAGAGAGAGAGAGAGAGAGAGAGAGAGAGAGAGAAAGTGACAGAGAAATTGGAAAGGGAGCAGAAGATATCTAGCACATGTACCCAGGGTAAAGTACATAACATTGGCAGTATTCCCACATGACGGTATATACTTTTGTTTTTCTTATTTATTGCTCTGCATAAGAGGGTCATTTTCACATAAGGAGTTACTTTACCACAAGTCAAACTGTAAATATATATTCCTGGAATTTTCCTGAATATTGATAACATTTTCAGTTGTGCGTGGTTTCTCTGAAGTTGTTAATGGCTTTACTGGCCATACTGTTTTATTATTATTTGTAATTGTTGATCTTACTGTGTTTCTTTCTACTGTAAAACATTCTGAATTTTTGAAAAAATGAGAAGCAGTAAAAAATAAATAAATCTTTGCGCTGAAGTGGGCAAAATATGGCTGTCCAGATGCCTGCATCTTTCATCTTTCAGAAGAGCCCTGGGGGTGCAGTGGTTAAATACTGGTACTGCAGCCACAACGTTGTGAGTTCAATCCTGCAGGGCTCCAGGTTGACTCAGCCTTCCAGCCTTCCACAGATTGGTAAAATGAGTACCCAGCTTGTTGGGGACAATTAGCTAAACACATTGTAAACTGCTTAGAGAGTGCTTGGCACTGTAAAGTGGTATAGAAATGTAAATGCTATTGCTAAATGCTATTCAGTATCCCTCATGATTGGTTGTGCTGGGTTGGTCTAATGGAGGTTGCAGTTCAATAAAATCCAGATGGCCTCTTGATTCCAATCACTCACATATACTGACTGGAAACAGCTCTCCAACCAAACTAGAGGTGTTAAGGATTGAACTTGGCATCTTGTGCATGCAGATTATGCACTCTGCCCACCAAGCTGCAGGCCTACTTCCTAGTCCATCAGAAATAAGTTGGGCTCAATTGGGAAGTGACGCCTTTCCTGTTGAATGACCCGAAGAGTCTCTAGTAGTGCTAGTTTTTCTCTACTTTTGGCATGAGAAAATGACCCTTTTTTCAAAAAACCTTCTCAGCCTTGCAAGCACCCAGTAGGTTTGATTCTTTCATGGTGCTTTTGGATTTCATTGACTAGCATTTTACAGTGGTGTTTTAGATTTTTTTTTTTTAAAAAAACCTCATTCTGTAAATTATCCTGGAACTGCTTATTGGTCATTTAAAGTCAAGATACGTGTTTAGCAATTAATTCATTAACTGATTAACAATAAAAGAAAGATATCAGGTCTTGAGTTCTGTGGGAGAAGAGTTGTGTCCGTTTACCCTGAGGCACTTTGTGTGTGTATGTGTGTGTACACGTGTGCGTGCAGATGTAAGTTAGCAGAGACTGAACACAACATCAGCCTTTTTCAGAAGTTCAGCACAACTTTTTTGCCCTACCTCTTGATTTTGTCCATTTCCTTGACGATTATTTGTGGTTGCCATCACAGCTTGGACCACAGGGGTGACAGGGAGTGATACAAGGGCTTATGTAAGAGAAGTCATGAGGAAAGTCTCTTTTAAGGTATGGTAGCACACACATCTTTCTCATCTTTAGCCAGACTTGACAGGTATGTGTCTGTGTGTTTTGTTTTGTTTTGTTTTATTTTTGCTCTCGGTCAAATGGGACCCTGTCCATTTCTAGACTTTCTGATGTCACAGGCGCTCCTTTTTCTTTAGACCAGTGGTCCTCAAACTTTGATCCTCCAAGCGTTTTGGACTTCAGTTCCCAGAAACCTAAGCCAGCTTGGCCAGTGAACTGAAGTCCAAAACATCTGGAGGACCAAAGTTTGAGAATCATTACATTAGACTTTGCTGTATTTCTGTGTGTCATCAGGAGAGGAATCAGTCCTATTAACCTCTGGAACTGAAGGTCTAACCTTTGCAGCGGCCTTATGACTGTAGACAGCCACTTAGGGTTGCCTGCCCCCTTGTGCCTTTCTGACATCAGTGCCTAACCATCACATTCAATGATCAGGGAAAACTCGGCTGAGATTCAGGCCCTTCTTTCTTACCAAGAGAATGATGTGGGCCCGTATATGGTTGAACATATGCTTCAACATCATGGTCTTGTTGACGTGAATTTTGTGCATCATACCAAACCTGCATGATAAGACATCTTATATTCATTTAAAGTTCTTTTCAAGGTCTCCCTGTGTATTTGTCCGTTCAGGCTTTACAATGGCCGAGCCAAGGGCCGTCAGTTTGGGACAAAATGTAGTTCTGGGGACCGGATTGGTTGTGGCATTGAGCCAGTATCTTTTGAAGTCCAGACAGCCCAGATATTCTTCACCAAAAATGGGAAGAAGGTGAGTTCTGATCCTTTTCTTGAGTTCAAAATGAAAGGAGAAATTGTCTGAAGATACGTAATGAACAATTTTGCTGACACTTGGTGTGTTTGAGTCTTGTTAATGAAGACATGAAGACTATGTGGCCTTCCAGATGATGTTGACTTGCAGCTCCCATCAGTCTTGGCCAATGTTATCAATGCAGAAGGAAGATGGAAGTTGCAGTCCAACAACATTTGGAGGGTCACAGGTTACCCAGCCCTGGGTGAATGCCTTCATGAGATGACTATTCAGGAATGCTGTGTATTTTGTCTTGAATTCCAGGTAAAGAAAGTAAATTATAAAGAACAGAAATAAAACAGCATTGTGTGTTCCTCACCCCAGTTCAAAGGTGTCCCTGAGGTGACCCACTGAGTTCATGTCTGAGGTGTGGTTTGACCCAGGGCGGGGCCTCTGTGCTCACACTCCTTTACAAATGTTTTAGAGAAGATTAAACAGAACATGGTGAGAGGTTCCTGTAAGTGAGACTGCATTTTTAAATGCTTTCCCACTTAAAAGAATTTGTTGCCTGTATAAAGTAAACTAAACATTTCAAGGAGAGAAGTGTGCTGTACTTTTTGCCGCACTTTGTTAACTGTCTAAGTTCAGTCTGTTTTATTTAATTGTGTGTGAGGATTGCACCTTCAGTCTGAAGTGGTGTAGTCCATAAAGTCTGCCAACTCAGTCTGTCGTGTTATTCTGTGTAATCTGTAAATACGTTTCCTAGCCATTACACTACTCCTGTTTATATTGCAAAATAGAGACAGCAATTACTTATGACAGGGCACGGCTTCCTCCCACAGGTGGGCTCAACTATCATGCCACTTTCCCCAGAGGGGCTTTTTCCAGCCGTGGGGATGCACTCGCTGGGGGAAGAGGTCCGGCTGCATCTCCACGCGGAACTTGGCAATGAGGAGGAAGATGACAGCATCATGATGGTGGACAGCTATGAGGACGAGTGGGGCCGGCTGCATGATGTAAAAGTCTGCGGCACAGTGAGTGAGCATCTCCTCGCATGGATGTAATATGTCAGACGTGTCTGGTGGGGCATCTGTGCTTTGGGGAAAGGCTGAATGAAAGCCAAGCTAGAGACCAGAACATTTGCTCTCTGGAGTGCACAGCCACAAGGGTGTCCTGTCAGTTGTTGCTGTTACTTTAAATAGAGATCTGGGATAATGCTGTACCTATTTATTTGGAATCCAAATGGGGCTACCCTGCATACTTTGTATACTTGGGAGACCCACTGAATACACTAAAATGTGTATAAGTGTGTAAATTAAAAGAAAACAGTATACTCAAACCGTCCCAAATTTTCTGGCAAGGACTGGTGGGGCTTCTGGGCCCATGAAATATTCAATGGGTGGGGCAGGGTAGGCAAAGTTCAGCTCCCTCAGCCTGTTTTTGTTAGTCCTTTTGTTAGTCCTTTGGGTTCCCTGACCTACACTTCATCTGTTTTCCCTTTGAAACAGGCTGCAGAGCCTGCCCTGTCTAGCATTGATGCCTGTTTTCCAAAACCAGAAGTAGACTTCTGGACACTTCCAGTTTTGTGGGTAAACGTTTTCATTTGTGGCAGTTTGTGTAGTCCCTTGCAGCATCACAAGGGGAAAAAAAGTCCCTGGGCCTACTGCTGCAACATGGAGAAAGGGCAGGAGGCGAATGAGTCTGTTTGAGTCCCTGTTAGGCTGTGGAAGTGTAAAGGATTGTGCCACCCTTCCTGTGCTCTACTGCACAAGGATGTTTTAGGAGACAGAAAAGGAAAAGGAACACCTTTTTTCTTTTCTATCCCTTTGAATGTGCCTTTTACATAGGTGACAACTAAAAGCTAAAGGAAAGGACTAGTAGCAAATCCCATAGACCAGACCCAGGGAAGGCACCAGGTGGACTAAGAAAGAGAACAATAATGTCTTTATCCCTCTGGTTTTGCTCCCTTATATTCTCCAGCTCCCAGCCCTTAATACTGTGACAGGGCTTCTGTACAAGACTACCTAGAGCCCTGAAAGGAAAAGCCCTTCTTGAGTGCAGGGAGATACAGCAGCACTTCATTGTAGGTCCCAAAGCATGGGGTCTTTCTGTGTAGCTGTGAGTATTGGATACTGGGGATGAACGAGAGATGCCATTATGGCTTTCTTCTGGGTACAGAAATACCAGCCGGAGGTGTTACTGTTGGTCTTACTTGTTGAGTGAATTCTTATGTCTGAGGGTTCCAGTGGGAATAATGTGGCCTTCCAGATTCTTTTGGACTGCAACTCCCATCATCCCTAGTCAGTATAGCCAGTGACGAGAGATAACAGCTATTGCTGTCCTGTGACATCTGGAGGATGATACATTCTCCGTCCTTGTTCTAATGCGGTGGTTCTCAACCTGTGGATCCCCAGATGTTTTTGGACTTCAGCTCCCAGAAGCCCTGAGCATTGACCATAGTGGCTGGGGCTTCTGGGAGCTGAAGTCTACGAACATCTGGGGAACCACAGGTTGAGAACCATTGTTCTAATGGAAGGCAGATACCTTTTCTTTCTTGTGATATGTACCTGCATTTATCTTGGGTTTAGCCATATAGGTGTATAGCTGTCACTTCTCTCTTTTAGTTACATGGACCAGTGTGGGTTATCATCCCAGACCTGGGTGTGTTATGAGGTGGAAGTACCTTTTTTTTAAAAAAAATATGTGATTCTACAGAGTAAGTGGCCATCCCATCTCTAAAATTCTTGTTGTTCAAAACATGGTGGTAGGCCAATTTTCTTAAGAGAGGGTGAGAGGCGTGGAAGATCAAGAGCTGGATGCCGTATAGGGTGCAGAAGGACAGAATGTCTAGGGCTGATCTCTTTGAAGTGCAGCACTGCCAGCTCAGAGGATGGCTGCTTGTCAACATGATGGTGTGACAGTACCAAAAAAAAAAAAAAAGCCCTTCCCATTAAGGATGCTGCCAAAAAATAACCTGGCATTGATTTGGTGGCAGATCTGAGCCTTTAACCTTCCTTGTTCATTTTGAGCCTGGAGTCTCTTGTTCCACAGAGTTCGCTAGAAGTTTAAAATGCAGCTGGTTGTACCTGCTCTGTTTCTCCCTCTTGCAGAGTTGCCTCAGGGGTTGCCAAGAGGGTTAGCAGCTGGGAGGCCAGGCAGAAAAGCTCCTTTAGGGGCCTTGATGGAGTCCCTGGGCAACCAGCTGCCTACATACTGGCACTCTGAGACTTGTCCTGCTCTGTTCTTTAAAAGCACTTTTCCTGCCTCCTGTGGTCTCAAATGGATTCTTGGCAACCTATGCAGACAAAATCCCGGTGGGTAAGCAGGGTATGCCAGCTTTTCTTCACTTCAGGAAGAGTAGGACAGAACATGAGAAGTGACAATATGCGGTTTTAGGGGGTTCTAGCCAAAAGAGTTCTAAGAGCAAATCAAGCTTGAATGTTCTGTAGAAGCTAAAATAACTAAACTGAGGCTGTTGTACTTTGGACGTATGAGATGACATAACTCATTGGAAAGGATGATAATACAGTGTGACCTTATCTGCTAGGGTTTGGTTTCAGGACCACCCTGCCCTGGTGGATGCCAGAATTTGTGGATGTTCAAGTCCCATTATGTAAAATGATGTAGTAAAATGGTGTCTCTTATATAAAATGGCAAAATCAAAGTTTGCTTTTTGGATTTTTAAAAAATATTTTCAAGCCGTGGTTGGTTGAATCTGTGGATACAGAATCTGCTGATATGGAGGGCTGACTGTACTGGAAAAAATGGAAGGCAGTAGGAAAAGAGAAAGACCTCATTACATGTGGGTTGGTTCAATCAGGGAAAATGCAGCTACCCTGAGTTTGCAAGACCTGAGCAGGACTGTTGCTGAACAGGGCTCTTAGCTGTCTGTCACTTCTAGAATTGCCATAAGTCAAAGCCAGTTTGACAGCAGATAATAACAGCTAGTACGTTGATTATCCGATGAATGCATGACCTGGTTATTCACTCTCACTGTTCTCTTCACATAGTCTAAGTTTGACTCATTCTAAGATCCTTGCTTTAATCCACCTCATCCATTTCTAATCATATTCTTTCCCTTTCCATTTTGGTTTGTGTGTTGCTAGGCACCCAAGTGTAACACTGCAGCCTCCCTAAAGGGACTGTGGCTCATGAATACAAAATGGTGACTTGGAAGTAGGATCAATTTTTTGCTGCTTTAGATGAGCCGTATGAGCCTATTCCAAACTGATGCCCTGCATGTGTTCTGGACTATGGTGCTCATCACCACCGGCCATTGGTTTTGCTAGCTGGGACTGATGGGAGTTATAGTTCAATATATCTAACTATACCTAGTTGGGAAAAGGCTGGACAATATCCTTATATAAATATAAATCGACATGTAAGTTACCGTAGTTGAAGAATTTTTACATAACAGTCTAAAACTGGGCAGCAGAGCTGAGCCAAAGCAACCTGTCAGTATTTCTGTTTTGCAGTGAAGGACGATTGTGGTTGAGAATGTTGTTGGTGGAGGTCCAGCCATTGCAGTAGTCTCCTCTTTCTGCTGTCTTTTTTCCCCTCTTCTCATTAAAGTCAGAGACCCTTGTAAATTTACTGCAGCACACCCAGGGGATAGCAAGAGTCTGATTGGCACTGTCTTGTGAGATATTCACAGGGCTAAGTATAACCTGGCTTAATAATAAACTCTGTACATTAGTAGTTCAAACTTTGCATCCAAGAAAAGCAACCAGTATAGTTTATATGCCAGCTCAGTATGTCTGCCTGATTTTATTATTTTGGAAAGTGCTCAAAGTTTTGCTAGTGGTGAAGAAGAACAGAGAGCTTGCAAGTCACAGAAGCTTCAAGTATTGGAACAGTGATCAAGCCCTCTCCCCAGTATCTGAGACTGCAGCTGGTGTCAGCCAAGATTCTACATTGAACAGGCAGGAGGTAATGTTGCACTTGCACAGTGTCTTGTGTTCCTCCTGTCCAGGAAGTTCATAGGCTCTAGGAAAGACACTGCTGTTGCCTCTTACAAATGGAGAGGAGAGGAGAAGGAAAAGGGAGACCATTTAGACAAGGGAGAAACAGCTGATCTCAACTTGGAGGAGGGAAGAAAGAAGGATGAGTTTATAGGACTCCATCCTCCTTTTCCTTCTCTTGGAAGCTCAGATCAGTCACATCTTTATTGTTTAAAATGCCTCCTTTTGCTGCCTGGTAAACAGCAGCAACAGTAGTGGCAACAGCTTTTCTCATGGTTTCACAGGTGCTGGGTATGTGTATGGAGATTTTCCATGAGGCACAAAAGGCTAAAGAGTTGTCCCCTGGAACCCATCAAAAGAGAGGCTGTGACACATCAGAATGCTTTCAGCTATATAGTTGCAGCTGCAAGCTCTAGAACACCTAAAAATGAATTGAATTTATTGTTGTGTCCAGTAGTGCATGATTTACCCAACTTTTCTGAACTGTGGCATAGGTGGTTTTCTGGATGTTTCTGGTCTAGAGAGTGGGGTTGAAGAGATGAAGAAGTTCTTCATTCTCCCATATGATTTGGGCAATGCTATTTTCATTCCAATCTCTTCCTCCTTGTACCTCACTACAGGGGTAAGAATCATGTAATGTTCCTGATGTTGGACAGTGACTCCCAGCATTCCTCACCATTGGCTTACTTGGCTAAGGCTAATTAGATCTGCTATCCAACAAAATTGGGAGGGCCGCATGATTCCTATTCCTGCTGAGCAATCTCCATGAGGGCTAGAATCATAATTGCCTTCTTTTCTGCTGGAGAGCAAAAACTGAAGTTCTCAGAAATTTGGTAGAGCAGCTTTCTACAGGAAACCAGCTTCTGAGTTTTGTGAGAATGCAGAATGTCAGCATCCCACCTCACCCGAAATGTTTCTTGCACGTCTGTTGGTGTTGGCTGTTACCACTTCTGGCTGTGAACCATCTGAACCAGATGTTTCTCCAGCTTCATTTGTGAAAACATTTATAGAGAGAGAGACTTACTGATCTTGAATGTTAAGTTGCCCTGTTGCCTGACGCTGTTGTGAGTTAGAAAAAAATAACATGGAGTAGAGATGAAGTTGGAGCGGGGGACTTTCAGATTTTAAGATTGTTCTCATTTGTCCTTTCCACAGCAGCCTTAAGGGAGCCATTTGGCACTTTTCCTCATGACAGCAAGCAGCTGATTGTGTATTGGGAAATCTTGCAGCCCTTCTCCATTTTAAGAACACCAAGTTCTTCTTCCCTTTCTTGACAGAGTCAAGATGTTGTTCTTGGGAATAATATATCAGTGTTGGGGGAACTGATTAGTAATGTGCAGTTCCTCTGATATTTTTTTTAAATACATATTATTGGACTATTCCAGAAAAGTAGTATCTTGGCATATGTCAAAGAAAGGAGGGTATCAAAGTGCATAAAGTATTGCAAGTCATATGTTGGACATACTTTTAATTGTTTAAAATTAAGCAAAATTACAAGAAAACCAATGGAGGAAAAGCCTACATTTCCAGTGTGATGTAGAGTCCGTGAACTAGGCAATGTGAAAAGAATAATCATATCAAAATATCATATCAAAAGAATAATCATAGATAACATATTTGCTTAGGAAAAAGCTATTTAAAAGCAGGAGTTACTAAAGGAAAATGACTTAGAAACATGCTTAGTTGAGTTAATGCATCCTGGCAAAATCCCAGAGTTTAGGAAGCCTTTCCTTCATTGTGCAGTGTAACATTTTTGCACAGATAGGATCTATGTAATTTCTTGTGAGGCAGAAATCCATCGTGAATTGGATGTAGGAAATAAGATGCAGTCTGAGAATCCCATTCTGCTTAGTGGAGTAAGCTTTGGGAATACTAAGATTTAAGAATACTATATGTACTAAGGTTAAAGAACCTTCCAGTTAGAAGAATACTGCTAATCTTTAGGGTTCTGTTAGGTGTAAGGCTGTCAGTGTTCTTTTGAATGGCAAGTGATATCCACTTACCTTTCTTGGGTGCCTCCTTCAAGATCTCCTGAAGTTGGTTGAGGAGTGGTTGACTCTCTTAATGGTGTTGAACAGCATCTCCCATCAACCAAAACTAGCAGATCAAATGGGAAAGAATGATGGGACTTTCAGTCAATCGTGTTCACTATTCATGCCTTGAATGTTTTTGTTTGTTTGTGCATTGAGGTAGTGAATTAATAACATCAAGGCTGGACCTGAATCTATCCTCCTTCTCTAAATTTTAATTTAGGGTATGGTTACAGGAAATGGCTTCTTTTGCCATCCTGTTTATGAAAGAAGAAGAAGAGGAAGAAGAGTCTGTCGTATTATATCTCTGTTTACATTCCTGAGGACCCCTGTAATTCTGTCTTAGGCTGCAGTCCCACAGCCTCTGCCAACGCCATCCCATGAGCTGTCAGTTGTTTTGGATCGCCATACCAAGGGCTGCAAGAGAGGTTGGACCTCAGGAGATCTGTCTTTACACCTCTGACTCCTGCCCACTGTGGAGACTGAGTTGGACCTTACCCATATGACAAATTACAAGAGAAGAGAACAACTCATTTACTGCAAGACTTGTTTGGCTGTGGAATGGATTGTTTCAAATGGTGGTAGGGTCTCCTTTAAACAAGTTGGATGGACTTTAGTTGTGTATTCCTGTGTGGAAAGGTTTGGACTAGATGGCCCTGGAGGCCCCTTCCAACTCTATGGTTTTGTATTTTCTGGACATCAGGAGCAGGTTAGGGGAAGGTTTGGGTCTGTCGGGCTCCCCAGAGTAAGTAAATAAGTAGGCCTGAGACAAAATGTCTCACACTGGCACAGGGGTGCAGAATGTGTGGCAGCTTCCATCAGTCCTCACCATTGACTGTCTTAGCTACGGCTGCTGGAAATTGCAGTCCAACAATCTCCAGAGGGCTGCACCTCTGCCCTAACATGTAGGCTTCTTTGGCACCAAGATTTGGAGTGGGGCAGAATTAACATGTATCTAATAGATGTGGCACAAGCTCTGTAGTCAATGGAGAATGTCACCTGAAAGCAGAGCTTTCCAAATTGTGTGTCACAATACGTTATTGTGTCAATTGCTGTGTGTAGGTATGTCGTGTGAACATTATAGGTTGAGGCTGCAGCAGGCCAGGCCTGTGTGAAGGGGCTGCCGCTGCCACCGCCCTGGACAAGGAAGACCCTGGGGAGGGAGGCAGTGGGTCAGGACTGGGTGGAGCGGCTGCCTCTCCTGCCATTACCGCTTCTGCCAGGGCTGAAGAAGCCCCAGTGAGGGTGGCAGTGGCAGGCTATGCTCGGGTGGAGGGGCTGCCTCCATTTACTGAATTACTTACTGAATTACTGTGTCATGAAATGGTGCATGTCTAAAAAGTGTGTCACTAACATGAAAAGTTTGGAAAGCTCTGCCCTAAAGGAATTCCCTGTGGTGAGTGTGCAGGAGGCTCTGTGGTAACAGAAGCAGTTGTTCTTGCTCTTTGGCCTTGACTTACAGAAGCCCCCTGAACTGTGCTCTGGAACTGAACCCGGTTCATGCTCAGCTGAAGGTACTGTAATTCCTTTCCATCTGAAACCTTACTAGAGATTGGCCCAAGCTCTCTCTCTCATATCTGGTGTTTTGCAGACAGGAACATCTGTAAAGTGAGGCTTCACCACGTGCCAAGCAGACATTCCCGACCTTTTCTTGAGAGCCAGTTGTTCCACTAGACTGAAGTAGTGACTGGAGGTCAGGCCTTGAGACAAAGGTTGTGCTCCTGTGTTGGTTTCTTTATCCCAGCAGAGACTCAGAATTGTCTCTTTTTGCCAGCTCCATCCTATATATTGTTTGACTGGTGAGTTATGCCACAAATGCGTGATCAAGAAACTGCCAGATGGCAAAGATAGAAGGGGAAGGGTGCAGAATAGATTTGTAAATGAGATCGGTTGTTTTTGATATCCTTGGCCTGCCTAATGTGTAGTTTCCTTCCATCGCAACTCTCCAGTTTTTTACAGACAGGAGTACACAGATAGCAGCACATTAAATATTTGTACTGTCATGTTCACAACACCGAGGGATGCCTTTACTTGTTCTGTAATGTAATATTTCTTGTTCTTCAATCAGTAACTGAGCAGTTTTCAGTATACATTTAACATACGAGCAATAAAACTGTAAACACATTTTAAATGAAAATAAAATAGTATAAAACAAGCAATTAAGCAGCTTGGTGTATAAGAAATTGATAGAGAACAGAAGTAAAAAGCTGAGAAAATTTGAAAGATTTTCAGCCGGAACCGAAAGGACAGTAGGCCTGGCACCAGCTGTGTCTGCCTAGGGAGAGGAAATTCCAAAGCCAGGGATGGGACGTATCCAGAATTTTCCAAAACCGGATCCAATCCCTGGAAGGTTCTGGGAATCCACGAATCTCACAAATCTCAAATCTTACAAATCCATTTTTAAAAAAGTTGAAAAAGCAAAGGAAAGAAGGATAATCTTGGGCAAGACACACTCTCTCAGCCTTAGCTTTTGCTAGGCAAAGGCCTCCCTCTGAAGAAATCTGGCCAAGACAGTTGTCATAGTTTTGCCTCAGGATCTCCCCAGATTGAAAATGACATGAAGGCCCTTTCTACACAGGCAGGAAAATGTGGGTTAATCCCACATTTTCCTGCCTGTGTAAACAGGGCCACATACTACAGTAGAGAGATAATCCAGGTCAAAACTAGATTTTCTTTGTATAACTCCTTCTGGCATCCTGGGGTTTGTAGTTTGATGATGCAGCAGCAGACTTTGGCAGAGAAGGCTGTGACACCTTGTAAAACTCCAAACCCCAGAATTGTGTCTGAAAGAGATTTGCAAGGGAGCTATGCAAAGGAATGTTTCAGCTGTCCTTGAAATCTCAAGCCTGTAACTTCCAGTCAAGTACTGAACTTAAATATGAAATGTTCAATTTAAATATCTTGGAATACAAGCCCAGCTGTAATTTGTGAAATTGTTAGCTAAGGCCATTATTATTCCAAGGGAAAACCTCACCTACTTACTATCTTCCCTTGTATGTATGGTCTCCCAGGTTTTCAGGTATCCCGGTCTCCAACAATCTATTTCGTTGGCGGTTTGCCTATTTTAGCACAGGGATTCGGATTCAGGAATCTTGAATCCTTACCCAGGATTCGAGGATTCAGTTGGCCCATCCCTATCCAAAACCATGAGAGGACCACCGAAAGGGCTCACTTTCTGTATACTACCTACTTTACATCTAACAGAGCCAGGCTCTAGATAAGGGCCTCTGAGGAAGATCCTAATATGTCCCCTGAGCTGTTTGTTTCCACACTGCCTAATGTTTTGACAGTGAACAAATGTACTTTGATTTGTGCTAAGAAATATTTTTTTTAATTAAAGTTTTTCAGGTGTTGTTTTATTTTTAAAGGTTCCCTGCCTTCCTAGTCATCTAGCTAACTGGTTCTGGTTGTAGTTTTCCAAGTGTTTCTCCAAGGCAGCCCCATGTATAATATACATCACAGTAGTTCAGGCACAATGTTACCTGCATGTATAAAGCATCTCTGGGGCCAAAGATAATATTGAACTTAAGTATCTCCTTAAGCCAAGGAAGAGAACCTTTGACCATCCAGATGTTGCTGGGAGTTTGCCCCACCTCCATCCCTGACTGTTGGGCATTTTGAATGGGGTAAAGGATCTGGCAAAACCACCTTGGAGTATTCCTTTCTTAAGGAAACCCTGTGAAATTCTTGGGGTTGCCATAAATCGACAGATGACTTGAAGATGCGCGTGTGCCCACACACACACACACACACACACACACACACACACACAATTGGAGTCCAGCAACATCAGGAAGGCCACAGGTTTCCCATTCCTGCCTTTAAAATGGAGATTTGTTGTCTCAAATAAGTCTACAGGTTCTGGTGGCTAGTGAGGCAGCTGGCTTGGACATTTAAAAACAAAAAGCAGCAGACTGAGTGGGGAAGCTTGTGTATGTTTGTGCAGGAAGAAGAGAGTGAGAGACTGTATGTTTAAACCCTATCATTTGATAGAAGAACTGATATTTTTTCCATAAAAAGGTTTGGGAAAATTAGTGCTTGGGTCTTTGAAGTGACAGTCTGCGGTCAGTACCGAGGCAGTTTAATGGTTTGGTTGCCAGGCATCTTACAAAGTTGTCAAGGGAAATACACCACCACTTATACAGCCCCACTCCTCACAATATCTGCTTATTGGTGGAGGATGTGGAAGTAGGCTGGTTAGTAGGCTGCTGTGTAGACTTGACTGATACCTCCTTGTTATTGTGTGCCTTCAAGTTGTTTCTGATTTATTTATTTATTTTTTGTAATATTTTTATTAAAGTTTAGTTACCAAATAAAAAAGGAACAAGTGGGTCACATCTTCTTTAAATGTATCCCACCTCCCCCACTTCCACTTGTATTATCCAGCTGAAACTACATTGTTTCTGTTTACACAAAAGAAGAGCAATTGCATTTCTATTATCAATAAATTCAATTACCATTTGTCTTGTTTCCGTATCTCTACATCTTATAAACCTATGTCTTCGCCCAATCCAATACTCCTTCCCGTTCCCTTTCAGAATTCTGTATTGGTTTATTTTTCAAAGAGGAAGCTAATTTTTCTATTTCTACCATCTCTAAAACTTTCAACTTCCACTCTTCTAGATTTATATCTTTATTTTCTTTCCAGTATTGTGCATACAACAACCTCGCTGCTGAAGTTGTTTCTGATTTATGGTGACCCTAAGATGATCCTATCACAGGATTGTCTGGAGCTGTGTGACACCCCCAAGGGCACCCAGTGGGTTTCCATGGTCAACCAGGGAACCAAACTCTGGTCTCCAGGATCCTTAGTCCAGCACTCAAATCACTACACCGTGCTGACTCTCTGATACCTCCTAGGGCAGTGGGTCTCAACCTGTGTGTCCCCAGATGTTTGTGAACTTCAGCTCCCAGAAGCCCTGAGCATTGACCATAGTGGCTGGGGCTTCTGGGAGCTGAAGTCCATGAACATCTGGGAACCCACAGGTTGAGAACCACTGTCCTAGGGCATTGCAGTTCTGTACAGGCGGCTTCTGGAGACTGGGTTAGTGCATGATGTTCTAATTTATTATTATTGCTACTTCCTTTCCAGCAGTAAGTGGCTGAACTGGCTCAGTTGAAAAAAAAATCAGAAATCAAAGTCCTGAAAGCTGAAGGGCCAAATGCCTACATATTTCACCACATGCAGAATAAATTTAGTAGCTTGCTCAACTTAAAAGCAGACATTGTTGGACTGTGGGCATGTGCTGCATTTGGCTTAGGTGGGTGCACTCTTATTTGAGAGAGCACACTGCCACCCGTGCCAGGTATTAAGGAGAGAAGTGGGAGAGGAGTTGGGATCCATGAGAGAAGGAAGAAAGGGAGCTGAGTCTTGCCATTTAGAAGCCTCATCTGCCCCCTTTCTATCTTTGAGGCTTAAGTGGAAGCTTTCTTCCTTCCCAAAGCTCCTGTCAGGAATATGAAGAGCAAGGAACTTGTTCATCTCCCTTTTATAGAAACCTCTGGTTCTTAGGACTCTGATGGAACTCCCAGATTTTGCTTTTGAGGGGTGTTGTAAGAAACAGTTTGCACTGGATGAAAGCCCAGCTTTTGTGATTTGTGGAGTAATAGCAGCCACACGGAAAACTAGCTTCCTTCTAGCAAAAATGAATAGGAGGCAGCTGGTTCAGCCAGCTGGCTCATGTAGAAAAAGCCTCATAATAACAAAATACAGGCTGAAAAAAGTGAGGTGGGTGTTTTTATTTACATCGGTGCTGAGAGTTTACTTCTACAGAATGAGGTGGAGAAGAAGTGAGCAGCCAGAACGCTTGTGCTGGAGATGAAAAGCATTAATTTTTTGCATCCTGCCACACGTTACAAAAAATCTGCCTCCCTACATGAACAAAATAAGTACATCAGGAAGAGAGTGAAATTTTCAATGAAAGAAGATTTTTGTTTGGGTGAGCATTAAAAAAACTTCGGCTGAGATCCTACATCAAGCAGGCAAAGCACGTGCAGTTTTGTGTCCTGGGAAGATGTTAAGCCCCAAAAGCGGTCACTGTTTACTGGTGGGGAATGGGTGAGGCGGGTAGACAGTTCAGATAACGAGGAAACAGTTAGCCTAAGCTCAGTGAGGAAGAAAGAAGAGTGTGGACACAGACAGAGGGAGCCTCCTCCTTTTCCTTCCTCTTGGAGCCCAGGCCAGCCCCATTTGTCTCCTCCCTCTCTCTGCACTGGTAAGCCGCAGTAGTCCTTCCTGGGCCTTGCCAGTGGATGGCGGGCTGTGGGGAAGGACAAGGGAATAACTCTTTGAACTTTACCCCTTAAAAGTAAACATGTGCATAAGCCACTAACTAGCAAGATGCCACCTTTAATGCACATCCCCTGTATTTTCTGTCTAATGTGGTGTGATCCGGAATTCGCCAGTGGTGACATTACGATCATGTCTTTCCTTTTAGGCTCATTTTCTGCCTTGCAAGAGTAAATTCCATAGTGTAGTACAACTTCCGCAGCCTGGTGTCTTTGGACTTTGAATTCCTATCACCTTACCTAACATTTGGTCAGGGATAATGGGCATGCAGTCCAAAACATCTGGAGGGCACCAGATTTGGAAGGATGCTATAGGGTACAGAAGAAATTTGGAGTGGATGGGTGAGAGCTATAGCAACTCTGCTCCCTCTTGCATAAGTCAGGTGGTCTATGACTTCTTTTCTCCATCTGGAAAATGAGAATATGAATTACTTGCTGTAAAACCTGTTTGATTTGTTGTTGTGTTTTATTAGTCTGCTTCATAACTGAAGATCTTAAAGTTGTCGTGAATGTGACTAAGTTGAATGGGTAGCAATTGGAATGTTCCAGGTACATCCAGAGATCATACTTGTTGTATGTTTCTGTCAGTTTTATCTCTCTGAGTGTATAAAAACATGTCACCCACAAGCATCCCAATATGGAGGCTGCTGCAAAATATTTCCTCATAGAAGTGTTCTGAGCAGAGTGTCTGTGGGCAAGTGTGCTAATGCTTTTTTTTGGCTGGACCTAACCACTGATATTGTTGCTGGAGGGTCAGGCTCTGTACTCAATAAGCTGTTTTTAAACAGTTACATACTTTGGTACTGAAAACAGTGACTGTAATTCTGTTGGGGCGTTACTCTGCATCATTTGCATAAGTAGACCAGTGGAGTTCAGACTCTTTGTCACTGAGTAGGATCCTGGCCAGGATGATAACAATGAATCAGCTTCACAAGTTGAGCCTTGGTATGGACCCATTCAGGCTCTCTCGCTTCTGTGCAGTCCTTCACAAAATGGCTGCTGCAGGGATTAAGCTGGAAGCAGATGAAGAACATTTTACCCCCTCAGCCCACGCTGTTGCTTTTGCTTTGCCTGCATCTGGACTATGCTACTAAATGTTTTAGTTATTATTTTTTTGAAGTTCTTTTAGCCTCTGCTGGCCAGGAGTAAGGTTCATGTGACTGGCACAGAGAGTGAGGCCTGCAAATGCTTATCTGAGAGGTTCACCTGTTTGTCTTGGACACACTTCCTTGGCCAGTGTGTTCTTGCCTTCATCCGCTGGAAGTTTTCCCTTATAAACTATGGTTTGAAGTAAGTGCCATCAGGAAGGGCTTTGGGTGGAATTTCTTATTCATAACTGTGTGTCTGACTATAACTTTATGTGCTCTGGTTGAGGTACAACTTTGGGCTAAATGCTGTCAAGGAGGTGGGTCAGGAGACGCTTCTTGCACAGTGCCCCCATTTTTCGAGAGCAGTGTACATCTCTCCATACCTTATGCTTGGGAACAAACATGTTAAGGATATTTCCATTATTCCTTATCTGTAAGCTTCCTAAGCATATCTGGTCAGAGAGCGTCAAGAGACAGAACCACTTGACTGAGGTGGGAATTGTGTGGCCCTTCAGAGATTGTTGGATGGCAACTCCCTGCATTCTTCATCATTGGCTGTTCTGGTTTGGGCTAGTGGGACTTGTTGTCCAGAAACATCCAGAGGGCCAATGATTCCTACATAATTCCTGCCTCAAGTTAGATGGACTGGTGGTTTAATTCAGCAGAGCATTTCTTAATTTTAGTCTTGAGTTAATTTTGTCAATTTAATTTAATTTCATTCTTCTCCTCTCCCCCATGCAAATCTGAGATACCTTTCTGATTTGACTGCCAAAACATGGAAATCCTCAATACCTCCTTCCCTTTTCTCAAAATTTCTCCCTTCCATTACTTCATGCTGTATAACCACTACTGATTTAGTCCTCCAGGTAAAGTTCTCTTGGTACAGAAACTGTCTGCAACCCAGGGAGTCTTAATTGTTTGTAGAACACCCATTCCTCCTCCACACTTCTTATAGGTGCATGCAGAAATTTGTGTATTCTCTTTACCTTTGTAACCAGGAATGTGTATTTCCTGTACCCTCAGATAATTATGCCTATGTCTGTAGACACCAGACACTAGCCAGTGTTCCTTAATGCCCTGTGCCAATACCAGTGCACTGTTATTTTTGTATATACTTGCCAGGTTTTTTTTTTAAAAAAGGAGGAACGGGTAGACATAATATTCACCACTCTAAGTAAGTTAATGATGGTGAACACAATGGTGAATGTTGTTAATCACTCTAGCTTGTGGAACAATTGTGTAGCCTGGCCGCAGACATAAGCTAATACAGAGAATAGAAATTTCTCAAGGTAGACACTTTAATTGGGTACAAGGCCCTTTTGTTGAATACTTAGTCTCTTAATTATCCCAAAGGGAAGAACTAGTTTGACAAAACAGATTCAGAATCATAGCTGGGAGGACAAAGCTGTTTCCTGACCTGAATGCAACAACACAGCCATGTCTTGCTTGGTCTGACTTGGATTAAAGTGTTTGACTGAGACATTTTGAGACTACAGAAGCGACTTGTAAAAACTCCTCTATTTTTTTAATTGCTGTATGCCAAGCAGCCCTTGCCAGATGAAGCTTTGAAATTCTTTTGAAGAATACATAGAATTGAAATTGGTAGCACCATTCCAAGGGCTACCTCTTTCCTCCTTCTGTTTTGCAAGCAGAAGTGCCAGTTTCACCCACGTGAACTTCCTCTCTTTCCTGTCTCCTCTCCCTCCCCCCTTTTCCTGGTCTGATGGAAAAATAAAATTGCATAGCTTGAATTCTTCTCTTGGACAATTTTAATATTTTGTTTATTAAAGGCCTGCTCTTCAAAGACTGGGCATGGATTTTCGGCACGCTGGCGGAATGGGAGGTGGGCCCGGATTTGCTGTGTGTCTCTTGAAAGTGAGTGTTTGTCTGTTCTTGCAAGCTGGTTGTCTTGGAATTTTGAACGTCTGGGTTGGAGTAGCCTGAAGCCATCTCCTTTCCCGTGGTCATCCTGCTGTCTTGGAAATCTTTCTCTTTATTCTCTCTTTCTCCTCTTTACCTTAACTAGCTTTCAGATTTGAACTTGGTGGCATTGTTGGATATGGCTGTTTTCTTCAAGGGGGAAATTCCACTACGGTGGCAACTCTCAGTATTTCCCCCCTGGGAACTTCCTTAATTTTTCTTCAACATCCTGTGTCTCTGAATCACTGAGGAAATCTACAGGGTGGTTCTTTCCATGCAGGCCCTGGCCTGACCTGGCCATAGTTTTCCATCCCCAGCAGCAATAACTGTACTGAAGGGTATTGAGATATAACTTGGCAGGAACTGATCTGACACCAGAAGAGGGAAGGTGGGTTGGAGGACCTCTCCATCTTGATTGTATACTGTATACTTGTTGGGCAGAGACAGCTCTAAGTACACAGTAGTTAGCACCCTTTTTTCTAGTGGAACTCTTGCGATTTAATTTAACAGCAGCACAGACAAAAATAAAAACCAAAATGTGCAGTCACATGTTTCCACAATGAAAAGAACCACAAAAAGTATTCCCTATTGAACATCTGCTGATTTTGTTGCGACAGGTCTTGTAGTATTGCTTAATAATCTCTTCTTCAGGCTGCAAGAAACCTCCTGGCTGTTTCATGTGTTTCCTTGAAATATCAGTCAAATCTTTCACCCTGGATGCCTTTTTAGCATCACTTTATTTTTCCAGAGGGGGAAAAAATCCCTAAGCTTGCCAGGAAATTGAGTGCTGTGACCTAAATTGATGATGCAAATTGTCTGTGTAATTCTGATTCTGGCCCAAAGGGGCCATGTAGAGTCAGAATTTCTTCCCTTAATCTCTATCCACTATCTGCCATTAGACTTTGCTTGCATGTTTTCTAATTTAACCTTCAAAACAATAGGGGCTAGAAACTTTTTTTAAAAATCAAAAACTAAGAACTCTCTAGTTCAGACCTCTAAAAGTGCATGATGCGTTTACACAGACGAGATATCTGTCCATGTACTTCATTGAATGCTTTTTTCCAGCACAAGTGTGTTTTGCCAGTAGAGGATTCTATTCAGAGGAATGGGCCAGGCTTGATTCCCATAACACAGGGGTGGGCAAAGTGCCAGAGCTACATGTAGACCTCTGGCTGTTATGCACACCCTCAGTCTCTCCAGACTCTTTGGACACCTCTGGGTGCTGAATAGATTGTAGGGTCCCCAGTGCAACCATTTAATATTTTTAAAATACCAGTTGTCCATAATCAGAAGCGAATTTTCTGCCACTTCCCATTTTTTGATCCTTTTTTGGCAGTACGTGTGGCCCTTGGACTGGCTGTAGTTGCTCAGCTTGGGGCTAACAGTACAGAATTTTACTCCAGTTGTCTGGACATTTCACTCCAGTTGACCACATGCATTCTGACAAGAATACCGAGAATGCGATGCCACATGTGCTTTATCAGAAAAGTGTTTTGAGCAAGGATGCAGTGAAGAATAAGGACCTGGTGGTACAATGAATAGGTGATGAGAACTGACTTTCCATGTGCAAGAGATACTTTCACCATGAATTGTAGTTTTCACTGGGAAGAGGAGAAAAGACTGAGTAATATGGCATTGCAGCATAGAACTAGGTGTATGTTTACCTGATGCATTCTTGGTCCAGTTTTGAAATCTGCTTTTGTACTTCTGATGACTGGATAGAGTGTTTCTTTTCAGAGACCTGAGATAATAAAGGATTAAGGTGCTTCTCCACCCCCAATTTAGCCCATGAGGTGTTAATAACAGCTTTACACATTTGCTCTGCCATAGTGGTTTGAGTGTTGGACGAGGACTGCAGGAGACCAGGTTTTAAATTTCTGCTCAGCCGTGGAAATGCATTGTGTGACCTTGGCGAGCCACACTCTCTCAGCCTTTGGAACACGGTTGGGCAAAGTGCAGCCCGTATAGTCCCCAGGACTGTTTTTGTGGCTCCCAGAGTCATCCAGAGCCAAAAAATATTTTTTTGCAATTTTTAACCCCCCCCCCGAATGCTTCAAAATGCACTCTAGAGACTGTAGAGGGCATTTCCATCACATTTTGAGGCCCCTTGTATGCCCCAAGAGTCAGCAACAATTTTTGCATTGTTTAAAAAATGCCCAGAATGTCTACTTCGGAGGCTCAAGTTGCATTTCCACCTCATTTTGCAGCCCCCTTAGGCCAGTTTAGGGCTAGAACTGTCCTTTTTTGAAACCCAAAACATGGTGAAAATGCCTTCATACCCCCAGAGGTATTTGGAGGCAATCCATCTTTTTTTGCAGGAGCAGGTATGGCCTTACTGGGGAGCTAACATAGCCCCCTGGTCTTCCACAGTTGCTCACCCCTGCTTTAGAAAAAAGCAACGGCAAACTTTCTCTAATGAAATCTTGCCAAGAAAACCTTAGGCTTTTCATAAAAGTGTCACCATAAGTCTGAGTCAACTTGGAGGAGCCCAGCAGCTACATTTACTCTGCATGCCTGCTGCTTTCTCTGCAGCCAGGGGAGCTCCCTCTGTGTGCGGCCTATATGTGGTTGTTGCATCTGATTTATCTCATTGATGGATACAGAGCTGGTGTGTTAGGCAGGTGGCCTGCCTCAGGTGCAGGCTTGAAGGGTACCTTTGAAAAGACAGCAAACCAGTTATTTAAATGTGCTGCTGTATTACCACATTGAGGGTTGTCAGTTTTACTTTCTACCAAAACATCCTAGGCTACCTCAACATTTATTACATCTGTGCCTCTCAGTTCATCAGAGGAAACAGAGAACTGATCACATGTGGTTTCTGGGGCAGTCTCTCACACAGGCTTTTTCTGGGAGCAAACCTGCTTACTATTAACAGTAAAATAGTGTCTGTTTGTCTTGGGACTGTTCTCTGTGTGATGCCTTTCTTTTGAATCCTTCTGGTTCTATCTTTCTCTCTTAGCCATGTGGCTACGTGGAGGTCCAGTGCTGGCTTTTTGTCCATCTTCATTTTCCACCAGTACAATGGGAGCGGAAGAACAGGACGTGATTGGCCCTCTGTGCCATATTCTCTTTTGAGGAACCATGAAAAAAGAAAATTGTTGTAACCTGCCCTTTTGCCTTGAGGAGAATGTCAGCCATGTCCGGTGCAATCCTGTGCTTGCTTATTTGGAAGCAAGTTCCCTTTTGTTCTGGGGAACTTGTTCTTGTTTTTAGCACACTGACAATTGCAACCTGATTTAAGAGCATGTCAAATTAAAATCTACAAGTTCATTCCTTTCAGTGTCGCAAAACGCATTTGTACAAAACTGAATACAGGGATACTTCAGTTAGGAAAGTAGATGTTTTCCTGGGCATTAATTCTTTAACAGAAATGTTGGCACCAGAAGCAGAAGTAGAATGGGTAGGTTCGTGCATCACAAAAAGAGGAGCATGTTTCAGGATTTTTTAAATTCAGAAATAACATTATGTACATGTGAAATGAAACAACAAAGTCATAGAAGGCTTGTGTAAATGAAAAAAGACATTGTGTTCCTTGTAGAAGCTACTTAAAAGCTTCTTCCAAAATGCATCCAGAACATTTTTGTTTCTTTCCCCAGCCTGCATTTTTTCTTATGGTTTCCAACATTGTCTCCAAACTTATAGATCCATGCTTCTTTAACATGTTTGGAATAGTTAGAGAGGTGGGCTTATGTGCTTTCTCTTTTCTCTGTGTTTTGCTGTTCACACATGCTTAGGAATTCTAGAGGTAGCTGCTGTTCACCTTGCCTGTTATAGGCGAACAAACACAGCTACTACAGGCTAGGCTAGTACAGAATCCCATTGTTTATGAACCTTCTAATGCCCATGGTACTAAACAGTTTCCAACTGGACAGAGGACAAAGAGGTAAAGGGGACTGGATGGACGTAAAAAAGCCTTGTATAAAAGTGTTTCTCTGACACAGAATACTGTTTTGAGAGCCATATGAGACCAAGAATAACCTCCCTGGGCACCCCAGTGCTCTCAGTCTAGTATGACATTTTTTTCTAAATTTTTATTATAAAACTGTCTGTCTTGTCTTAAACTTTTTAAAAAGTTGACTAAAACTAGTCACAAGAAGCTTGCACACAGCTGTCATTTCAGAATTGTTTTCCTGCTTTTCAAAGATTGATCTTTGTCAGGATAGGTCATTCCTTCTGTTGGATAGCTTCCTCTTGCATCCGTTGGAAGTGTTTGATTTGTGGTCAGATGGATGAGCAGTTCTCAGAATCCTATGGCAGCACTGTAGAGAGTCAAGTAGGGGTCAGTGGTTTGCATTTTTGCCTCTACAAAAAACACCATGGAAGCCAGATTGTTTCAGCAAGGGGATGTGCTTCATGAGAGAAATATGTATATTGTACCTTCAAATTTCAATTTATGGCAACCCTACTGTGGCATTTTCTTGTATTTTGCTCAGAGGGGGATTTGCCACTGCTTTCCTTTGAGGTTGAGAGAGTGTGACTTGCCCAAGGTCACCCAGGGAATTTGTACCCTGATCACTAGAGTCCTAGTCCAACATGTAATAAGGGGGATGGGGAGCAGATGGGAGAGTTATTCATGATTTTTCCACTTTCACAAGGGTTCTGTTCTCTAAACCCTCACAATTGTGGAGGGAGGACTATATATCCTCAGCACACAATTATGCCTCTAGTTTTCTATCCCCAGTTGTTGGTACATGGAAGGTTGTAAAGAGAAAGGTCCGAATGATATCATCAATATAAAAGTTAAACAGAAAGGGGGACAAGAGGCATCCTTACTGGGCTCCCTTATAAATGCTGACTTCTTTTGTTACGGCTCTGTTGCACTCAGCAATAATGAGCGTACTGGTTTGGTCATATACTTTAGCCAAAGAAGTTGCTTGTTCGGTATTGGTATTTCCAAACTTATCCCAGAGTTGCTATTGATTAACTAAATCAAAAGCTGCTGAAAGATCTGCAGAAGCTGTAAAAAAAGAGACTCTTTGTGGGACCTAAAATAAATTTTGTAATTGTGTGATGCAGAACGCAGAACTGTTCTGATGCTAAATGCCTTTTATGAAAGATTTCATGATTTTTACAGATTCTTCTTAGTCTTTCAGTTTATGGAGAAGATAGCATGGACATACCTTGGATGCTGTATCTGAGATGCTCATTGGTTTGTAATTATGCAGGTCATCTCTGTTCCCTTTTTAATAGATGGATATTGCTATGGTAAGGGACCAACCTGGAGGGACATTCTCTGCGTTATTATGCCTATAAACAGTTTGGATAGAATTGACACCCACCATTCCGTATTATCTTCAGATGGTTCTGGAGATAACATACACTCATCAGTTGTAAGTGTTTGAATCAGTCCTTGAGTATCCTGTAGGATAAAATGGGTAATTCTGTTGGATTAAGTGAATTATATGAGTCTCTTTTCCAAAAATATTCTCAGAACAGGTTGCCAAAGTCACAGCAGGTATTTCTGGCTCTACATGAAGCTTCTGTGGTGTCAAAAAAAACTTGGCTAAGTTGGCTACTGTATATCTTGACTTGATGGAGGTTTGGTGTTCAGCATATGTATCAGAAGCAGAATAAATTATACAAAATGAGAACATATGTGAAGGTGTGCTCAGCTTCCAGAATCTGCATAGAAGCCTTGGCATAAAACCATAATTTATGAAACTTGCAACATAGCATGAATTGTACTCTTGCTAATGAGATTGCAGAATTTAGTATATGGCCACCAGGTGTTATAGTAGCCATTCTTGTGAAAAATTGTAAAAAGAACTAGATTACCAAGAAGGATAGGTTGCTCCATGGCTACTAAATCTCTGATGATTAGAAGGTGAGATTTTACTTTCACTTTACTTCTCTGGGAAGGCTTGATTGAAAGTCTTCCACTGTTCCTCACTTTTTAAAACCCATATAGGATGCTGTTCTGTGATTGGGCAAAAGTCTGAGATGTGTACCTGTTGGAGGGAAGGGCTGGGGTAGAAAAGGAGAGAAGGAGTGCTTGTAAGCTGGAACTGACATATAACACCAGTCTTCCCTAAATCAAGTTATGGCCTTCCAGATGTTGCTGGATTGCAACTTGTATCTCTCCTAGCCGGTATGGTTAATGGTAGGGGATGATGAGAGTCACAGTCCATCCACATTAGAGGGCTGCATATTCCCCCTTGTGTGTTCTAAATTAGGAATGGACAACTATGGGTGGGTCCATGGGCCAGTTTTCTGCTCTTTGAGCCCTCTGAGAACTGCACAGAGTGCCCAAAAACCAAAATCAAGCCACATCCTGTAGGTGGAAGTCCACCTCTGGTTTTGAAAAACTGGATCTTTTTCTTTAAAAAGTTCAACACTACCAGAGTGTGTACAATTTAGTTTAAAGTTGAATTTCAAATCCTAGAGCCTTCTAAGATAGGGAATTCAGACTTCTTTTTCCCATGTGCCAAAGAGGTAAAGCATGGCTTGAGAGTCTGGAGTCTGGGAGGCCACAAAGAGTGCTTGAGGGACTGCATGTGGCCTTGGTCTAAAGTGAAAACCAAACACCTTCTCCCCAAATTGGATAGATTTGGAGGGGAAAAAGAAACAAATTAGTGTTAAGATCATTATGATGTAAGTTATATGGGCAACATTTGAAAATGAATAAAAGAGAGCAAGAAATAATAACTTGATCAACAGCAGTGTAATGTTCTGTTTGCTGCTTATTATGTAATCTGATGTGAAAGTGAGTGGCTAACTTGTTTCATCACACAATACTGTTGAGAGAAACTGCAGTGGATACTGCCGAACAAGGAAATCAATGTCACTAAGCTGAGCTTTAAGAAACTGTAGGTGTTTCTAGTGATGTGTCAGGATTCCGTGATGTACAGAGTTCTAGGAGATATTAAGTAGCTTAAGGAGGCTCACAAAATAATGCAAAGAAGTTTGCTCCTACTTGAGTATCCTCTCACCCCCAGTTTTAAAGCATTGTAAGAAAAAAATCTAGGGAACTGCGAAAGCTTTAGCTCTAGTTCTGCAGGTACATTCACTCTTTCTGGAAAGTGGCCTTGAATATCTGCAGAAGTAGAGAAACAATCTTTGCAAAGATCTTTGCAAAGATTGTGGTTTCACATGTTAATTTGGATCTGACCACTGCTGCAGATTGTTCCCAACTTAAAGCATACTGCCAGCAAGTTACCTTGCAGCCATTACTGAGCTCTCTGAATTGCTGCCCAACTTGATTTTGTGTTCTTTCATCTACCCCTTGAAAATGAGAAATCTGTGATACCTTCAAGACATAAAAATTTGATTTCACAGGAGCTTTGTGGACTCTAGCCCACTTCACCAAGAACATCTGATGACATGAGTCCACAGAAATTTCTGCCATATAAAGCACTTTGTCTTTAAGGTTCCACCAGACTCTTAGGCCATTTCCACACTACACTGTTATACTGCTATTATTCTGCTGCTGCTGTTATACTGCTAACATCCTATGGAATCCTGGGGTTTGCAGTTTAGGGAGGGGCATTTAGAGTTCTCAGCCAGAGAGCGCTTTGGTGTCAGTGAGCTACAAACCCCAGAATTCCACAGGATGTTGGAAGTGGAATAATAGCACTATAACAGTGTAGTGCAGAAATGGCCTTAGATGTTTTTGCTGCAGCGTAGTAACATGACCTCTCCTTCAAAAGTTTTGAAATTTCATGTAAAATCTTTTCTAGTGCCTCCTCTTCATTGTTACTGTTAATTGCTATAATTATTATTCTATCATAAGATAATGCTTTGCTAGTGGCCCTTCTGGAAGACAAAGCATTAGGCCAGATGTTTCCTGTACACGATCACTGACGAGTCCCCTTTTCTCTCCAGGTCCTGGAATATGTGGGGAAGGGGAAGAGCATAATTGATGTGGGTCTAGCTCAAGCTAGACAGCCCCTGAGTACAAGGAGTCACTACTTTGAAGTGGAGATTGTAGATCCTGGAGAAAAATGCTACATTGCTCTAGGCCTGGCTCGCAAGGTAAAAAAAACAACACCTGGGTCATTATTTCTCTCCATGTATGTGTGTGTGTATGTATATATATATGTGTGTGTGTGTGTGTGTGTGTGTAACAGTCTCCCCTCAAGAACCTAATAGTTTCCCTCATTTAATAGCTCCTCCCTGCCCCTGATTCCTTTCCCTGTGATGGCATCCTGTGTGCCTTGGGGTTTGTGAGAATGGTTTATCAGTTTGGCTCTTAGAGATGCTTGTTGGGATCTTCCCCATATACTTGGCTCTCTCCTCTCTGATGAGGAGGGGCAGGTGTGTGGGAAAGACCCATTTGACTAGCCCTACAGGCATAGTCTCATGCAGAGAACTGTGACTAGGACAATTCTGAGCTCTTTTCCGAGCTCTTTTAAAAAAGGTACTCCTGATAGGGACTGCACTAATTGTAAGAGCGGGCAGCACATACAGTGGGCTGTGTATTGATCTGCATCTCTCAACTGCCACTTGTAAAGAATTTCAGGTTATGTGGGGATCATTCCTCTCTGGAACAATAGTAGTTTGCTGAGGAAAGTAATAGGGTGGGTGGGTGGGTGTGGTTGGAGGGAAATGGATACATCCTGAAGTGTAGAAACTGAGGTGCACCCGCTGGAAATCTAGCTATAGAAACATAAACATTGTTATTTCCAGAGGTTATTTCTGAAGTCTTTCCCATCTTGGGAATCAATTTGTAAGAAGCAGTAACTTCAGGTGTATGATGAAGCAAAGTCTCTTTCTGTTGATTCCTTGTTAAGCCCATCTTAATATTAAAGAGAGGAATTATACCTCCAAAGAAAGCACACCTAGGTAGCACCCTATTAGGTAAAAAAAGACAAAAGTCTTTTGGGAAAAAAAAAAGGCATGACATCAGGAGTTTAGGATAGGAGTGGAAGCTGTTTTACATGCCTCGATTTGAAAATCCTGAGGTGAAATCTACCTCAGGCCTCTCCCAGTCTTGGGAATTCTGTCTCTCTCCAGCCACATCTATGCTTCATTGTTCTGTTAATTGTCTGCTGCCCTGGATAGTCTGAATGAGGCTTTTTTCTGACTGGTAAAAATTCCAGATAACAAATCAGAAGCAGGCAGGGCTGCATGTTGAGGCTGGATTGGCATCTGTCCCTTTTCTTTTCCTGTCATATGTAGCCATCTGGTTCTGTTGTTTGCCTCCACACATGGCTAGGATTCACGTGGCCTTTGAGGCTGGGCCAGACCTTTCCCCCTCCTGTTCTCACTGTGGCCGGCAAATCCCAGAAGCCATGTCAGGTTCAGAAAAACTGAGAACTGCATCAGCTTCATTGCACCCTCCTCTGAGTTCCCGTTCCTACATGAGGACAACATGGCTCTGTATGTTCTGGTGGTTGTATGTGTGCGCGTGCATGTGCCTATACACGTGCGGGAGGGGGAGACAAATTGATGGACAGATAAATGCCAGCAGAAGCTGCTCTGTAGAATGCTGGTTTCCAGATCAGCTGGAACCCAGGGACTGCCACACACTATCTGGGTCACTATCAATAGACTATGTTGGCAGGAAAACATCATGCAAACCCCCTTGGCCTAAATCTGTGTTTTCCAGACTTCTCACAATTGAGGTGTATTCCTTTTCCTCAGTTAAAATTGGAAGCATACCATTCTAGCCCCAGAAATGCTTTGCTTCAGAATGTGAAGGGAGAATTAGATTGTTTCTGCCTGTGTTTCTGCATGATTTTCTTAGCTGGGCATGCCTCCTGATAGGTAAGAAGTCAGCCCCAGAATGGTGATTCTTGCAGAGATGTGACAGTCACCCTCTTCTGGTGGTTGGCTGTTCTGCCTCACTTTGCTATCAGGAGTAACAATCATACCGGATGCTGCAGGATTACCAGTCCTCAACTTGATCCAGAAGAGGGTGAGCCAGAACAGTAAGGCATGCCACAGACATTGTGTGTTTGAGACTCCTACGGATCTTCTCCTGGTGTAACCTGGTGTAGTCTTGGCAACTACTTCTCTACTTTGAAGAGTTTCAAAAGCTAACTGCCACAGTTGTGGTGTTTAAAAGAAATCTGTTGGCAATTAACTTTGATAAATTTTTCATAGTTGGTTTCACCAGGTGCCATCTTTTCCCACTTTCTGCTCCTGTAATATTTATTCCTAGTCTTGTAAGAAATGCAGTGCCAGACCTGGCAGGTGAGCCCTGCTGTTAAACTCTGGAAATTCCATAATGTACAATGGGATCTCCCTAATGAGTGCCCTGCTGGCTGACTCCCTGTAAGCTTTGACTGGTCCAAGAAAGGCTCCTCCTGGTTTCTTTTTGCATTGGAGATTTATGGGTCTGCTCCCTGAGGATTAACCTGCCTATGTTTAATCACAAAAGCCATGGGAATCTACCCTTTTGAGCCCCACAGCCTGTCTTAACTGAGAAGAAGAAAAGAGGCTCTTAGTAGCTTTATGGTAAACTTACAGCTTCAAAATGCAAAAGTACACTGATTCAAAAAACAGACGCACATCTCTTTAAAAAGTGGTAGGTTCTTCTTTAAAACACATGCATACAGATAGCCTGGGCCTTTTCTAACAAAAGAATCTCTGGTGACTAAACAGTGATGCCATCTGACTTGTCTTGTTTCTCTCTTGCCCTAGGACTACCCGAAAAATCGGCACCCTGGCTGGAGCAGGGGATCAGTGGCCTACCATGCAGGTGAGTGAGGATCTGCAGTACTCAAGGCTTGAGCTTAGGCAGAGTGGGAAAACAAGCTGGGTGGCAAAATGATTCATACTTAGATTTACCTTATTTGATCTACAGTTGGCCCTCCACGGTTGCAGGTTTTAACTTTCACAGATTTGATTATTTGTGAGTTTCTCCAACCCCTGCCCCCCTCATCTCAAGCACTTCTTTTCTTCCTTCTTGGCAGCTCCAATCGGGCCATGCAGCCCTTTCTTCCTTCTCCTCCACCAGCCACTGCCTGGACAGCTAAGGATGGCTTGCACTCTGATTTCTCAGCATCATAAATTCTCTCCCTAGGCTCCCCCACACCCAAGGAAGGAGATGGATGAGAGAGAGGAAATGCAGAACTACTATTCTGATCCACCTCTTTTCTTTCTCCTTTCCCTGACCTAGTTTGAACCGTGGGTGCCTGCTCTCCCCACCATGCCTGGGCCTCCTTCCCACAAAAATACACATATTTTGATATTTTCAGTTTTTCCACTTTTGCAGGGATCCTGAGCCCCTGACCCTAGCAAATGTGGAAAGTGGACAGTATTCTCTCCTCCATTTCACTGAAAATGGAGAATCTATGTACAGGAGAGAAGTTGAGTATGAAGACAATTAAAGTAGCAGCAAACAGATGGGTAAAAACTGCAGCACCCTTAAAAATGACTTCAGTTTCAGAAAAAGAATGGTTTCTATGATTGTTCAGAGAAAAACTGAGACTGAAAGAAGAGGGGGAGAGTGTCGGAATTGTAGTAGCACTGTCGCAGAGTCCCTGATAATCGGAAGGTTATATCTTGTGGAGCAGGGCTTCTCCAAATGATCTAAGGATGAAAAGAGCTTTTTTTGTACTAGTAGGCCTCACCTCAGGTAAATGTACCCAAATATTTGGAATGTCAAAAGAGATCTATGTAATGTGCCATTGTCTGTTAGCACAGGAATGGAATTAGAATGTCTGGGCTTTGAGATTATTTTTGGCTGTTTTAAAATTGGCCCTTTGAGATGTGCCTCTTGTTGTTGTGTGCCTTCAAGTAATTTCTGACTTAAGACAAACTTATCACAGGGTTTCCTGAGGCTGGGAGGTTGTGATGCACCTAAAGTCATCTGGTGGGCTTCCACATCCAAGCAGGGAATCCCTGGTCTCCAGGGCTGTAGTCTAACACTCAAACTGCTGCACCATCACAGCCCTATGGACTGTGACTGTGCTTGGATATGTATATAATTAAGAGACTAGTGGCTGGAATCCTGTTGGTTAGTCCCACCTAAAGTGGACCTGTTGAACCAATTGTTGAACACTGAATTGACACATAGGTAAATCTCATTGATTAATTGGCCTTACTCTAGTCAAAACTAAAAACAGGATTTAAGTGAGTGGTTCCCATGGTAAAAGGAAACAAGTAGGGAATGCTTGCTAAATTTTCCAATGTTTGATTGTAATGAGTGGCTTGGAGAATCAACCAGATAGGAGCAGGTTAGTGGAGTGTTAATCAGTTGCCCCCTGAGCAGTCAGAAGAATCTGGGAGTGATTTTTCTCCAAGCATTATATAAAAAAAGAACATTCTTGTTCTGCAACAAATCATTCAGCAGCACTCTTCTGTTGTCTGTTCTTACGATACAGATAAATGCCCATTTTTTTTTCAAATTAGGCCACAGCTGTTAGTAGGCCAATTAGTGTACTAATTAATTGTTAATTGGTTTAAGAAGATGACTCCAATTAACTGGGACAGGAAATTTGTATTTTTAGTACAATGTTTACTTATGCATACAGATGTAGAGAATGTGAGAATGCTGGCTGACCTTGAAGGGGGTGAAAAACCAGTAGAGAGGGAAAATACAATTAAGTATCCTGAAAAGAGGACCTGGTTAACTGGCTCACATTCCAGACTGAAGTAGCCCAAACTGCAAAATTTGTTTCAGATTCCAATTAGTCAGATAATGGTTAATCTTACTTGCATAGAATTTATCAGTATGCTTCATGAAACTGATCATGAAGTAGAGGATTGCTGTATATTTTAATATGTGATAAATGCTTTTTAAAAAGCTTGAAAGAAAACAAACCACAGTTACGTCTGCACAAAACTTAGGTGATGTGTTCTTCCCTGAAAAAGAGTCTGGAATCCAGAATGTGTAGGATTAAGAATGTTCTTACTGGTTAACACCTTTGGATCCCAAACCCTAGCTTCTTGTCTTAGGCTGGCTGACTAGTACAGCCTTTTGGGTTGTCTTTGTAGCATCTTATGTGATACTTGAGATTCCACTCTTGTCTGGAGAGTAACCAAGACTAGCATTCTCTCTTCAGCCATAAGCATGCATTGGAGGAGAAAATTTTAACTGTTGCAATCACAAATGTTTAACAGTTGGCTTGAAAAATAGTGGTTAGGTTTGTTGCCTGTACTTAAAACCAACTTTCTCTCCGTTGTTCTCTGCCAGTGAGTATTTGTGGACCATTATCAGAATGCACAGGCCTTTAAATGTTTTTGTATCAGTCACCTTGACAACTGATTCATCATAAGCTCTTGTAACTATCAGTTGGGAACAAAGCTAACAGAATACATATATTCCAGAGTTATTAATCACTAATGTAGATCTCCAAAATCTAAGACCAATCATAAAGTCCATATTTCTTATCAGCTTTCTGTGACTTCAGAGTTTGAAAATATATTTATTTAATACCAAGCTGAATTTTTGTGGCCTTATGAAAAAGGATGTAAGATCTTGAATTCGTTGCAGGTTATCCACTGTCTTAAAACTGGTGTCTACTTGTTTGAACGGGCAATATGCTTTCAGCAAGTAGCAAACTTCTAAGGTAAACTTGTTATGCCTTTTTTTGGAGGAAGAGGGGAGGTTGAGTTCCCTATCCCATTTTTCAGGGCACACAGGTAAATACATGAGTTCGGTGTTTCTTCATAAATCACTGATGCCTATGTTGCAGGAGCCCAGAGAACACAGAGACCACAGAGCAAGAAAAAGAGTAATTTATTACGCGCAGGCTTTTGGCTGGATGGACCAAAAGCCCTGAATTCAAGTTTCACAGCTCTTTTATAGACAAAGTTCACAGCATACACAAAGATCACAGGCAAAGATCACAGGCATATCTCGGTCCGCCCCTCCAGGGTCACAAATACCTCATGCTGTTACTAGCTAATTACCCCCACACTCAGACCCCGGAAAGTGCTTATCTACAATCTACAATTACCGCTGCCAGTCAATAAACAAACAACATCCTGACTACGTGATACATTGGCTCTCGTGAGCTTTTTACCCTTCTTAAATCTTTCTCCATTCCTCTGACCTAAGCCCCGAGCTCTACTTTATTTCTAATTTATTATTTCTAATTCATACCTGTATCATTTCCCCCCTTAAATGCATAATTTCTAAACAATTATAGCATTTTGTGACATTATATCATAAAACAGTGTCAGGCTGAGCCATCAAAGCGTACAGAGCTGCTGTCTTACTGGAAGTAATTTGAAGCATATTACTTATACATTGTATAAAACAAGGAAAGCATATACACAGAAACAGGAATATTAGCACTACTGGCAACAAAATTACAAACAATGCTTTTAGCCAATTCAGGTTTGGTAACCAAGATGTGAGCCACTTCCACCAGCTATCATCCCCTTCATTTATATCCTTTACTACTTCGTGCAGTTTGTTAATTTGTGCTTCTATTGCATTGCTGTTATCAGACAAATTGAAACAGCACAATTTCTGATGCTTTTCACATCCTACATGATGGAGAAGGAAGAGATAGTCAACGCCTGCCCGATTTTCTAATACAGCATTCCTTAGTTCCCGCTGTTCTTTGTTAAGCAAGGATAATGCTTTGGAAGTAGCGTTTATACTTTTTGACTAGAGCACAGTCTAATCTATTTATTTCTAGTCCATCCTCCAAAGCCAATCCTGTTATTCCAACCAGGGAGAATGCTAACGCTATTTTCTCCTGGTCCGACCATAAGTGTGATTGGCCATCACAGTTTTCATCTAGAGGGGCGGCTCTAGCTCTACGGTCTCGCTTCTGAGGCCATGGAGGAAGGACTGTTACCAGACGGCTAAGGCAGCAAGGTTGAGTGTCAGACAGATAGGCTGGTATGTATGACCAGGTTCGAGACCCACAGGTCCAGAACCAGCCATGAGGTAAAAGAACATGACCTTGGTAATAAGATATATTTTGGATCTCCTTGCAAGGAATTGGAGGTCCAGGAGCAACCTTGCATTGGCTATTATTACTCCGACAATTTATCATGTGCACGCAGCCAGTCAATAAACAAACAACACCTTGGCTACGTGATACATTGGCTCTCGTGACCTTTTTACCCTTCTTAAATCTTTCTCCGTTCCTCTGACCTAAGCCCCCAGCTCTACTTTATTTCTAATTTATTATTTCTAATTCATACCTGTATCACCTAAAGTTGTCCCAAATGTAAGTCTTAGAAATGCAAGGGATGAGTGTTGTTTCTCTGATGCATGAGGGATTTTTTCCCTGCATACATGTTCAGAGACATTGTTTACAAGTATTCAGAATGGGCCGAGATCTGTCACTGGAGAGGCTAATTTAGGATTGAGGTCTTGCTCTAGTAGTCCTGTTTTCAGCTAGGTTTAATAGGGTTTCTGAAGCACCAGTATCTTTCCTACGGTGTCTTCCATATCCTCCAAGGTTTCTTCCTCTCAGAGAAGCAGACAGCCAGCTTTGGAAAGCCTGGCAAGAGAGCAAAAAAAAAGGTTCAAGGCTAAATCTGTTAAAACATCTACAACAATAATTTGTGTAGAATGCCTGTGGGAGAACTCTTGCGGAGAAATCTCCTCTGGTGTAATTTTCAAATAGTGGACTAAAACAGGACTGTTTACAATACCTGAACACTGTTCTAATCCACTGTTTGAAAATTACATACGAGGAGTGTTCTCCAAAAGAGAAGTGTAGGAGCATTTACCAACCATTAGGATTTTGTTTGGATCAAGTCTGGAGAACATAATCCATTTAGGCATAACTACATATTGAACACCAGTGCCTTCACAGATCTTGTAGGACTTTTATATATACTTTTATTGTTTTCTGTGGATCACCAATTATACTGTATATATTATAGTATTAATGTGTTCGCATTCTCAAATTATTGGTACATACTAACAAAAGTTATTAGTCTTGTTATTGTATATGTGTATTTGTTATATTTATTTCATACAATTCACTACGTACTTTATAGCTCTAGCTCTAGGTTTTTCCAGTTTATTGCCACTCTATTTGTATTCAGAAATAAGTTCCAGAAAGTTCAGTGACTTACTCTTGATATGAAGATATAATTTGTAGCTTCAGCCTCTAAACAGCAAAATTAGTTTTGTCCATATTTGCCAGGATGGAAGGTGCTTGAAAGATCTGACTGACAGATTTTAAAATCAGTAAATTTGTGAATGTTTCTCACAGGCAGAAGAAATCCCAAAGCAGTTTGTAAAAGAATCAAAATAGGAAAGGCACAAACAGCAGTATGTGTGCTTGTGTGCGCCTTCAAGTCACCTGTCAATGTATGGCTGCCCAATTAATTTTATAGGTTTTTCTAAGGGAAAGAATATTCAGAGGTGGTTTTGCCAGTTCCTTCCTCAGAGATATAGGCTATGGCACCTGTAATTCATTGGCAGTCTCCCATCCAAGTACTAACCAGGGCTGACCCATCTTAGCTTCCAACATCAGATGGAATCTGTGCCTTTAGGATATTTGAGGCCCCTTCTGTCATAAAAAGTCATGCAAATTACAAAAAATATACACTGTTAACAAAATTAAAACACGCACACACACACACACACACACACACACACACACACACACACATATATATAGAGAGAGAGGGAGGGAGCGAGTGAGCAGGGGGGTACACCTCACATCCAGCACAGGAAGGTACAAACAAAGACTCCCACCTCAAAAGCTGGGCCATTGTATGAATCATGCATTTAGGAAAATAGAAGAATGTTTACCTGATGCCTGAAAGACAACCTTGCCACCTGGTGAGCTTCCTTGAGAACATTCGGTAGTAGAGGCGAGTGGGGTAGGTCCTGCAGAAAAAGCTCATTCATTTCTTGCCACCCTCTGAGCATCTCTCAGTGAGGAGCAAAGGCTTAAATCCAACTATTAGCCCCAAATAGAATAATCCCATTGAATAAGTGCAAACCTGGTCAGTCACCATTTGTGTAAATTCAGCTGATTCAGTGGGTCTACTCAAGTTTGGATGGACAATTGGAAACCAAAGAAGGAAGAACCTGAAATGTTGATCTTGGGATCTGGGCAAGTTTGTGTAGAGAAAGGTTTTTTTTTTAAATACTTAGAATCACTGAGAGCGCAGGAACATTGAGTGAAGGCATGCCCCCTTGGTATCTTTCCCAACAAAGGTTATCATAGGGTGATTGCAGGAGGAGGTTTCAGTGCCAGAACTAGGCCAGAAACCCAACTGTGAAATGGAACAGGAAATTCAGTCTTACAGAGCAAGTTTAGTCTTCACAGCACTGTTCCCTTCTGGCTTTCTTTCTTATTAAAAACAGCAACTGTAAACTTTGGGATCCTCTAAAACCACTTGATGTTTCCTCTTTGGCGGCAGGCTGGGGGCACCATTTTGGCTATGTAGGCCCCATTAGGATGCATAAACTTATATACTGTTAAATTAATTTATATGATTTATACCTTGCTGTTCCCCATCTGACCATAAAACACATAGATAAAATAATTATATATTGCAAATACCTAACATCACAAAATGATACCTTTAGAATTGCAAATGTATAGGTCTTGCAAATGTAGATATTTGGTACGATACTTGGAAAGCAATAATGAACCACAGCAGTCAAACACAAATAAATCACTTGCACTATTCTCTAGGGAGAGGTGCTCACTGTTAATATATAACTAGAGCTGAATATTGGAAGTTAAACTATAGTTTGAAGTGGGATTGCCAGTGTTAACTGTTTGTGCTAAGCAAATCATGGTTATCTGTCCTGTCCATTCAGCTGGGCTGCAGAGGTCTTGGTGATGTCTACTGTGTTGAAGCACTTTGTTTGCTTTCCATGAGAAATAGTCCCCTTAGGTAGAATCTCAGCTATTTGAATTTTTTGCATATGAGCCCCATTATTAGGAGAAAGGGATATAGATGAATTAAATAAGTGTGGAGCAGTGTTTCTTTAAATTGACTACCTGTGGGGAACTCTTTAAATTTCAATTATGAATTGTATGCTATGATGCACTTCTAGTTCACAGAGCATGAGGTCAAGGCCCTTTCATAGCACACAGCTATAGCAGTCTGATTCCACTTTAACTGCTGCGGTTGCATCCTAGGATCTGTACTTTCATGAAATATTTAGAATCCTCAGCCAGGCAGCTCTTTTGGTACCTCTGACCAAATTACATACTCTCCAGGATTCCATAGGATGTTGCTGTGGCAATTAAAGTGGAATCAGAGTGTTGTAGTTGTGTGAAAGGTCCCTTAGTTCATGGAAGGCAATAACTGGCCCTGGGTAGTGTAAAAAGGCCCTGTGTTGTGGAATCATGCTACCATATACTTCTTCCCCTTCACAATCCCCAGGGCTGCAAAAGTGATGGTGGAGAAACTGTCTTTTACTGAGTTCACCTGTCATCCTCAATCTTCCCATTCAGGTTCTTCTCATAATTTTTTGAGGAATCCCAGTTTATAAACTTCCTGACTTGAGGCAAAGACTTGATTTGAACCTTCCAGTTTCTTTCTTTTCCTGACTGCATCCCAGCCACCCCTTCTGTTGTTTCAACCTTATTCCTGGGCTGTTTTCAACACAGCTGGGAGTGTCTCCTATCCCATCACCACCTTCCGTTCCACTCCTTGCTATGCCCACATGACTGTTCCATCCCCTTGACTTGGCTACTTTCCTGTTGGGATAGTTCCTGCCCTTTCTTTCCAGAGCCCTGCGCCAAAGGAAGTTTGAAAGAGAGGTTGAGAGTCCAGTCCAAGAGTCAGCTGTTTCTCAAGACCTTCTCTTTCCCTTCTCTGGCTGCTTTCTTGCTTCTGGATTTTTTTTTCCAAACTTGAACTGACTGGGATTTGAAGCGGATTTCACTGGCTGATAACACATATTAACCACTTGCACTGTTGGCAAACAAAATAAAATATAACAAAAATAAAAACAAAGTTATATATATATAAAATAACCAGCTGGTGTTGGAGCTGATCAGCAGATATCACTGTCAGGAGCTGTATTGGTTTTGGCCTTGGAGAAACTTAGGGTTAGATTCTAGCTTTTCTATGGATCTCGATTCACCGTTTTGAAAATGACAAGTCACGTCACTAGGTGGTTGGCTAAGTGAAAGAAAAGTTATCAGTCCTTGAACTTCAGAGTATTGGCTGGATGGTGTTAGAGATATACAATTTCTGGAAATTTTGAAGCCATGGTGGGAAAAAGGTTTTCCCTCTCCACTGTTCCCCAGAAGAAAAACATACTTATATGGCAGGAAGTACTTAAGTATATTCCATACTTACTGATTTTAGATACACAGCATGTCATACTAAACTTTTATTGCTTCAGCAACATGAAATGCTTCATTCATAACTTAGTGATTATATAAAAATTTGATTACTTGGCTTCCTTAAAAATATAAAAGTCTTAGTTTTATATAAGCAAAATTGTGAAGGTATCCAAAAAGAAAGAGCTGCAAACTGTTGCACCCTTATGTTACCTTTGCCCATGTATCTTAGTTTTTGCCATCTGAGAAGTAGGAAAAAAATAGAAACATAAAGGATAAATTTTATTGTAAATAAAATGAAGTGTGTTGCATAGAGAAAAAGAGTCACTGGCTTTAAGGATGAGACTAGCAAAGTATTTGGATATAAAGTTTGACTCAACATTAAAAATATTGATCTCTTAAATACGATATTATCACAAGCAATAAAAGCCCACTAGTTTGCTCCTGTCATGATGATGGCAGCACTCACTAGATGCAACATATTGAATGAGAGTAGAGCTTTCCAAACTTTTCATGTTGGTGATACACTTTTTAGACATGCATGATTTTGCAACACAGTAATTCAGTAAGGGGAGGCAGCCCTTCCATCCAAGCCTGGCCCACCGCCGCCCTCACTGGGGTCTTCCTCAATGCGGCAGTGGCGGGAGAGGCATCCCCTCCACCTAGGCCTGGACCACTGCTGCGGTGGGAGAAACGGCTCCTCCACCTTGTTACATTTGTGTGACACACGTATGCACTGCAGCCGACACACTAATGTGTCATGACACGCAGTTGGAAAGCTCTGGATTAGAGTGCTGTGTGTATTTAATTAGAAATACATTATATTTTATCCTGTTCTGTAGACTTTTCTATATACAGATCTTCATGTTATACAGCTCCTGGCATTTTGTATGAGTAAAACTTTTTTAAAAAGCAGTTTACTAATTTCGAAAGAGAAGGTACTTTAGCTGACAATTTCTGTAAGCTCTTGAACATTTTTTAGTTCTTTTACTGGAAAAAATTGAAAATTCTTTCCTTTTGGTGAAAATTAAATTGAAAAATCCCTCCCATGTCCAACTTTCCATTTTGCTGTCTGCCCCAAAAGTTGTACCAGTGTACCTAGGTACTTAAGAAATAAGGGAAAAACTGTTTTCAGTTGTTTAAAACCAACATTTTGTAAGTAGTGTAAATGTGAATGAAGATAGTCAAAGGTGAACATATATGCTTGCCTTTATTCAGCAAATGAGGTTTGATCGTTGCATTATATCTGACTATTCTATGTAACTTTCAGGGACCGGGCTTAGTTTGGGAATCAAATTAACTAGTATCATTGCATGGGATCTTAAACATGGTTTAGGCAACAAGCTGTGGTTATGTTTGCAGTGGGCCTCACAGTGTTTTTGCTGGGAAAATAATTCCCAGAAGAAATCTATGACTTTTAATAGCAACAGATTAAAGATAAGCCCTTCCTGGGAAAAGAGAAAGTACCGTGTGGGACACTGAAGACCTGCCCAGTGGAAATTCTTATCGGATACCCATTGTCGTCTTCATAGATTCTGAGATTTCCCAAGATTTCCTTAAACTTTCAAACCTAAAGGTTAGACACCTGAATCAAAAACAAAAACTGAAAGCTTTGTTTCTCAGGATGTTGAATTCTTCACTTGTACCCATTTCTGAGTTTGCAAAGGATGGAAAAATATATACAAATCTGTTTGGGATATAATTTACACTCTCTATAAAAATAAGACAAAAGAGATAAATGCTTGGTACTGCTGACAACAGTCCATGTTTCCTAGGGAAACTTGCCTCACAGTCTGAGATTTCTTGCTATAAGCCACAGTCAGAAGGTTACTTCTTCCTCAGATATTGGCTTGGCTAGGTGGTTTATATAGTCTTTTTCTTTGACAGAACCATCACAGATTCTCTAGTCTTTGCCTTCTGTTGTGGATATCAGTGGTGATTCTCAGTAGTTTTCCATGTTATCCTCAAACTGAATGCTTTTCCCTCTTCGAGGCAAGGTCATACCTCAGATGCTCTGATCTTACTGTATGGTTTAAGTTCCTCTGGTATGAGAATCCTGAAGTTGTTCTTGTCTTTGTGGACCTCAACATCCATGTTTTGAGGGTGTGAGAAAGAGATGGACCTAACGTGGTACTAGAAATCAGCAATTTATTTTAGGAGGAAAGTCCAATACACTGCAAGATTTGGCCTTCCTTGAGACAGGCCTTTTAATGTGCCTTCTTCTAGTATAGTAAAATAGTGCACTTAAGTTTATGTAGAATTATCACAACTGCCACTGGTGTGGCTTCAGAGGGAGAGAAGAAGAGGCAGGCACAGCTTCATCATGCCTAAGCCCAAAAGCAGACAAAAGGCCCTCATACCATCCCACGGCCTCAGAGGGTGGCAGTATCTGCTGGACTTAATCTCTTCCCACCATCTCTGTTTCCTCTTGTGTCATGTCTTAATTAGATTGGAAACTTGAGAGCAAGGAACTGTTTTATTGTTCTTTTACTTGTAAAGGGCCATGAACAGTGATAGCAGTAAGCAGACAAACTAATAAATAATGCAAAATATATTCTTGAAAAGCCATCCTTGTTGTCTTAGAATAAGACAGGAATGTTCTTTATTACAAAAATGACCTTCAGCCAATAATCTGGAACAGGTGTTCTTCTTTAAAAAAAAAAAAAGACATTTTCTGCTGCAAGTGCAGGGCTTGCCTCACCTTTTCCTTTGGTCTTTTTTTGTCATATTTGGTGCTGTCTACAATATGCTCTTTCGTCACAAATGATTCACCATGAGGTTATCTCATACCAGTTGAGCTAATGCACTATTCAGATGAAGTGTTCGCTCTCATGGGCCATGCAGTTTTATAGGATGACTGTGGTAAGAAAGGAGTTTGGAACTTGTGGGAAACTTCAGGATTCTAACAGTTGATTTCTCTCAGGCATTGGGAGTTTTATCTGGATCGGCCAGCCCTGGGGGCTGATGGAGCCATTGACTGTGTTTTGAAATAGCTCTAGAGCAGTGGTTCTCAACCTTTGGGTCCCCAGATGTTTGTGGACTTCAGCTCCCAGAAGCCCCAGCCACCATGGTCAATGCTCAGGGCTTCTGGGAGCTGAAGTCCACAAACATCTGGGGACCCACAGGTTGAGAACCACTGCTCTAGAGCCTCTAGACCAGATACTAGACCAGATATGCAACTTAAGCAATTCAAGTAACTGAAATTCTACCTAAGGGGACTATTTCCCCATGGAAAACAAACAGAGTGCTTCAACACATAAGCATCTCCAAGACCTCTGTGGCCCAGAGGAAGGGAGAGGACAGATAACCATGATTTGCTTAGCACAAATCGTTAACACAACTTATGTTTGGCTACCCTACTTCAAATTGTGGTTTAAGCTCCAGTCTTCAGCTCTAGCTATATATTAACAGTGAATACCTCTCCCTGGGGAACTGTGCCAGTGATTTATCCACGTTTGACTGCTGTGGCTTGTTATTGCTTTCCAAGTATTGTAGCAAATATTTCTGATTTAAGAAACATATCATTTTGTGATGTTAGGTGTTGTAATGCATGTAATGTATTTTTATTTTTGTGTTTTAAGGTCAGATAGGGAACAGCGAGGTATAAATCATGTAAATTAATTTAACAGTATTTAAGTTTATGCATCCTACATAGCCAAAATGATACCATCTAGCCCCCAAGCCACTGTAGCCAGAAAGGTTATGTCTACAGAAATTAGGTCAGATTTTGGAAAAGAAGCTCCCTTGGTGGTACTAATAGGTGATATTTTTTGAGAGGTAGTTCTGTAGTCTGTGTATTCAATAAACAATGACATTTAGGGTTTGGTTTTCACTGTGTCTATCAGGCAGCTCCTGATTTCTTCAAGATCACTGTACTGCTGTTCTTGGTAGTTGCAAAGTGGTGAAAGCAGTGGTGGTTTAAAGCAGCCATGATCAACTTGAGGTCCTCCAAAAATTGTAGGGATGGCACCTTCCCCTCAGCTCATGCCATTATAAGTGATGATGAAAGATGACAACAGATGTGTGGAGGCTACACTTTGCCTAATCCAGTCCTAAAATAAGTGGTTTTACCTGATGATACCGGCTGCCTGCACAAAGGTGCCTGTTTCATTTTGGAGCAGAAATGAAGATGTTTTCTAAGTGTGGTTTCTTTCTCCACAGGGTTTGTAGCAGTTGTGGGTGGTGAAAATGGGATCTGCGGAATGTTGTCCTCTTTGTTTCATAAGTCTTCAAAAAAGATAGCAGCCTTGCAGTTTAAGACTGTAAATAAAAGGCACTGGGGTGAACGGTTGAAGGGCTTCACCCACACAAGTGGGAGTGGGTTGGTTGTGGTCATGCAGTGGTGTTTAGTGGATTGTTCAAAGCACGCTTGTCAATTATTATTACATTTCTTCCTGGTATAATTCAAGGGTTGGATGTAACTCTGTCCAAAATGACAACACTGTGAAATGGACCAAAGCTCTTCGCATGGATTCTCCTGGTATCTACAGTGACAGGCCTTTATGGTAGCCTTAGCTATAAAATCCCTCTGCTTAGTTCTGAAAGTCACATTGCTTTGGTTCTGGATGTGACACTACACAAGACTGATGACAGGTTTCTAGTTTGGATTTATTAGGGTGTCATAGTACTAGTCCTCACAGTAGCTGTGTCTGTGGGTCAGCCCCGCTGGCTAAGTGCTGGACCAAGTTCTTCTCTCTCTACTGTTCTCCTGATGTTCTGAGTCTGGACCCAGATTGGCCCTCAGCTTGAAGGTTGAAGGCGAGCTTGAAGACTGCCTGTGAAACCAAGTATACCTCGTCAGTGATGACCAACAAAAAAGGGCTGTGTCAGTGTTGGACCAACTTTCTGAGCTCTAGCTGCCTCTTTTTCAGTCCCTAAGTAACAGTCTCTTTGGATCTCTGTCTCAGCTGCTTTGCTGCAGGTTACATGGGCAGACATTTTGATAGATCCCACTGAATGAATGTCTCTTGATGAAAAATAACTTTCTGGAGAGTTCTGGAGCAGGGTCATCCAGACTGTATCCCTCACTTTTGAGATCAGAGGACAGGGAATAGGATGGCTAGATGGGATAAAGATGAACATAAGGATTCTCTGCTATATATGAGCCTCATCTGTTCATACTGATGATAACTAAGACTATGACTCACTACATATATGTAGCAATACTGGTTAGTATTACAAGCTGTTCCACTTCTGATTGTGGAAATGGGGTGTCATTTTTTTTTAAATGCACCCTTACACACAGGAACAGCTCCTTGCATGTAGAAGATTGATAAAGCAGAAAGTAAACTGAGTGAGTTAGAACTGTTCTCCCTGAAGTGCTCATTTGGTTTTGTTTAACTTACGGAGAATGCCTTGTGGGGGGAACATTCAAAATAACACATACCTTTGCCACCTGTAGGCTGCCATGTTGTGGCAGTCTAGGAAGGAGAAGATTTTGCTGAACTTCTCATTCCTCATAGCATCCCAGATCCATCCTCTCCCTCCCCCTTCCATACATCTTTAGCCTTTCTATCTATCTCTCCATCTTGATGCTTCTCTGACCCCTTTCCTGTGTCTACAGAGCCAGAGGGGATTCCCTAAAAGGCACTCTTGCTGACCAGCCTTCATGATTTTAGACGCACTTTGGAATGTTTGTCTAACATTATTCCCAAAGTTTCCTCGGCAACAGCAGGAAATATTTACCGTCCTTTTGCCGAGCGGGCCTCCAACCTCCCCTCCTTTGCAGAGACAAAAGGGTCTTGGCCAGGTGCCTCGTGTTCCGGGCGCCCGCATCCGCCTGCATAGCTGAACTCGGAGAGACGGAGGGAGTGCCAAGGCCTTTCAAGTGGTCTGCGGCCTCCCTCTCTCTCCCCCTCGCTCCCTTTTGTTCTTGTCTGCCCAGAGGCAAGGAACTGTTCTCTGACCACTAGGTTCTGAACTCACTTGGCTTTGATCACGGGTGGTGGTGAATGGTGGGTTTCTAGTTGTTGTTGTGTTGTTGTTGTTGTTTCGTCTGGCAGGGCAGCGTCCCTGATTGGCTAAGCTTGCTTGTTTAGCCCTGGAGGAATTATTCGCATGGTAAATAGGCATGATGGGATTTTTAAAAAGCTTTGAAGTCCTCTGCCATCTTGCCAAATATGGGAAATAGAAACCAGGCCTGCCTGGTCTGTTTCCAGATTCAGAGGTTGCTACCCCAGGGTTATTACCCAGAGATGGAAAAACCTGTCTGCACGATCAAGGGAATCCCGGGTGATTGTTGGTCCTGTGGGATCAATGACTTACCAGTGACAACAGTTCTTTTCTGAGAAGCTGGGTCCTTTTTTCTCCCCCAGGAGTTATAGCTGACCTGAAGAATTCCAGTTGTGTTAAGATCTACTGATATTCCTAGCTTGCTTCTGTCTCAGAGTTTGCTGTATGGATGTGTAAATTTAAAGCAAGAAGAGGAGCTGAAGGGTTACTCCAGGGTGTGTGTGTATGTGCCTTCAAGTCACTTGCTACTGTATGGTGACCCCATGAATTTCATAGGCTTTTCTTGGGCAAGGAATACTCAGAGATGGTTTGCCATTGCTTTTGCTTGAAATATAGCCTACAGCACACAGTAGTTGAAATTAGCCTTGTAAATAAGTTTGTATGAATTACTCTCCTGCTGAATGGATTGCTAACATGCTGGAGAGAGGAAAGGAGAGTGGAAGAGCTGTGCTTCCTCCTTCAGCAGCTTAATTTCTAGGCTTGGTTTGGAGAGGGAGGTGTGGGCTTCCCTCCTTGTTCAGCCAACCTCCTTGGTTTTTGTGGGTGGGACAGAGGAGGGATGGAGCATTCCATGTTTCCTGCTCCTGTTGGACATTCACCTGTGTAGAATTCCGTGTGCTCTTCCACAAGAAGTTCCTTGTTGTCTGTGACTACCAGGCTAGCCTTTCTTATGTAAGATGGGTATATACGGCCTTTGAGCATGGTTTCAGGGATTCCCACCCCAATGAAAAGAACAAAGGAAAAAAGCCCCTGCGTTGCACCTCATTGCATCAGTTCACTCACCAGTTGTTTGTTTAGGAAAAAGAGGATCCTCTAGCTTACTCCTCATTCCTCCCTCTCTCTGAAAAAAAAAAATCCTTGTGGCTTTGTGTTTTAGAATAGCAGAACTGAATTGAATACTCCATATTGGAGTGGAACATTTGCATTTTCAATGAAGGAGGCAGTTTGCTGAAAGAGCTATGCTGATTGTGTGAAAAATCAAATGTGGTTCTTTGCTTCCATGCCTTGGATGCTAATAGCAGCTAAAAGCAGCTCTCAGAGACCTGTGCAAAAGCCCCTAGCATGCTAACTTGCTGTGCTCCAGAGCGCTCTGCAGGCCCTGACTTATTAGTCTGCAGATCCCAGCTCAGGGAAGTTCTCAAACCTTAAAACAATGGAGCACTGGAATCCCTGACACCAACTCAAGGAAACAGAAGTTTAGGTAGAGTTGTTGGACAGAGTCTCCATAAGCCTTCTTCCTACCTGTGTTACTGGGATAGGCTTGGGTAAACGGTATAGTGCAGAGCAGGAGATGTCTTTGCCATCTCTGTTCACATTTTTGGGCTCTCAGTATGTTGCTTTGCTAGCATTCTAGGTTTGAGAATAAAGAATCATAAAATTATAGACTCTAACAAGGGAACACTGGGGCAGGAATACACAAGTACAGCGCTCCTGAAATATGCCCATTCAATAATTGTTTAAAGACCTCCCCAGAAGGAAGAGTCCACTCTCCTCTAAGGCTGTCTGTTCCAGTATGGAACTGTTCTTACAGGACAGAAGTTCTTCCTAATGTTTAGGTGGAATCTCTCGTAATTAGAATCTACTGGTTTGTGTTATTGTTTCTGGAGCATCAGAAAGCAAGCTTGCTCTATCTTATACATTACTTCCCTTCAGATATTGTGTCACCTCTTAGTCTTTTCTTCTCCAAGCTGAACATAGGTCCCTGAATCATTCCTCATAAGGCTTGGTTTCCAGACTTTTGCTCATCTTGGTCACCCTTCTCTGGACGTGTTCCAGCTTGTTTATGCTTTCCCTGAACTGGATCGTTAAGAAATTGTGCATGATAGCTGGTGTCTATGTTTTTTTCCCTCCAACTTTGTTTTTTCTCATCTTGATATGCCTTTTAAAAATTTGCAGATGATGGCAAGATCTTTCATGGGAGTGGAGTGGGGGACCCCTTTGGTCCACGCTGCTACAAGGGAGACATTATGGGCTGTGGGATCATGTTTCCCCGTGACTATATTCTTGACAGCGAAGGTGAGCAGTTGTCATTCTGTGAATTGAAAGTTGAAGTAAAGCAATAACTACAGATGTTGCATGCATGAATGAATGTGCAAGCCTGGCTCAGCAAGTTTCTTTGTTGTTATTGTTTTGTGCCTTCAAGTTTTGTTGACCCTAAAGCAAAGCTATCGTGGGGTTTTCTGGGGCTGAGAGTGTGTGATGCACCCAAGATCACCCAGTGGGTTTCCATGGCCAAGCGGGGCATTGAACCCTGGTCTCCGGCGTCATAGTTCAGTGCTCAGACCACTACACTACACTGGTGGAATTGTCAACCAGCAGCTTTTGGGCCAGACCAGGTCTTCTGGGAAAGAGGTTCCACCAGGTCTACAATTCAGTTACCAAAAGGACTGTGTGGGAAGAGTTGCAACTTCAAGATGTGATATTCTGTGTGATTTGACAATAGGTAGCAACCATCTTACTTTCCTTGCCCAGGTCCAAGTTGTCACTTGATAATTAAACTGGTTGCTAACCTGGATTATAGAGGCAGCATTGCATGCTGGTCCCTTCTGTATATGGCAATGCCCATGGGATTTTGCTTTTGAGATCCTGCAGGACATGGAGGGTGGAAAACAATAGTTCAGCGTGATTTTCCAGTCCTTCCTTGCCAGTCTCAAATAGCCAAGAACCATTGGCAAGTTTCTGTCAGATGTTTCCTTTCAGGGAAGATAGAGAAGGGACTGCAGAGTGTTAAAAAGCAGGATTCTGCACCATCTTTTAAGCCTTCTCGTTTGCCTTTCTTTCTTGCTTTTTCCTTTTCTTTACAGTGGGTAGGAGCATCCTGCCAAGTAGGTTCACACAATGCACTGGCAAGCTGAAATATTTCCAGTTGTATGCTAGTCATTTATGGTATAAGATATGTGTGTATTTAAAATCAGCTTTTATAGAAAGCTTCGCCACATTTGGGTTCCTGGAGACAATTTTAGTTGCCACAGATGATTAGGCAAGGGGCTGTTCTACAAGCCTGATATCAGCCTGCTATGGCAGTACTGAGACACTGAGTCTTCGTAAGCCCTTTTCAAGTTAACCTTCCTGACATGTATTGTTGTTGCATCTCTTCAAGGCATTTCTGATTTATAGTGACTCCTAAGGTGAACTTAATCACAGAGTTTTCTTGGCAAGATTTGTTCAGAGGAGGTTTGTCTTTGCCTTCCTCTGAGGTTGTGAGAGTGTGACTTGCCCAAGATTGCTCTTGGCTGAACATGGATTCAAACCCTGGTTTTCAGAGTCACAGTCCAGTGCTCAAACCACTGCACTATACTGCATGTTTGTTGGCTTGTGCTGATTAGTTTTTGAAGTTGTGGAGCTTTATTGGCCTGGGTTATAAACTCAAGGTGATCTATGGCTGCCAGTGCATTATGGCTCTTTCATGAGGTGGGGATTGAAGTATCTTACATTCCAAGAGTTAACGCTGGTTCTTCTTCGTGGTCTCTGTGCCTCATACATTAGGAGCTTTTGTGCCTGCGCAGTAGCGTTCGGAAGATTCTAGAGCTCGCTAGCTAGGCGGGAACCCTCCCCCATGCTGGTGTCGCGCATGCTCAGCCCTCCGAGTAACGGTTGCTCCTCAGTTCTTTCTTGTCCCCCGTTGCGAACAGAAGGTTCTTTCGTTGGCTTGCGCTTTTTGGTTTACTTCTCGGCTTTTGACTTCGGATTTCGGCTTTTCGACTACTCTCTTTGGATTTCGACTCGGCCTTTGATATTTTCGACTGGTTTTTGACTACTTTTCTGGCTTGACTACGGTTTTCGGATCTCGGACTTGTGTTGACGAATTCGGACTTCCCTCCTCTTCGCTGTTAGTTTATGTCGGCCCTCTTCAAGAGCTGCACCTCCTGTGGAAGGAAGGTTGCCCTCTCTGACAAACACAGAGAGTGTCTTTTTTGTTTGGGCGAAGGGCATAACGTCCAGACCTGCCCGGTCTACTGACAATTCACGCACCAGACCCTTTGTAACTGTTCCACCAGACTTAAGTCGCACTGTTGGGAGGAGTCCTTCCGTACTCAGAAGGATACCATGGCCGAGAAATCCGGACGCCCGGCAGCTTCTTCATCAGTGGCGGTTGCCACGCCCTCCACCTCATTGGTACTGGGCTTGGTACCGATAATGAAGCTGCCGCGGATTCCAAGGGTATCGACTCCGTCGGCGCGGGAGGACCCTGCGGGCTTGCAGGCCTCCTCATCCTTTCCGAAGCCGCTGACTCCGGCCCAGAAAAAGCGTCCTCTCCCTCACGACACCGGGAAGGACAAGGAGAAGAAAAAGAGGAAGAAGGAGAAGAGGTGCTCTCCCCAAAAGGAGACTCACCCTATAACACCTCCACCCACCCAGCCCGCCGAGGAACCTGAGGAGCTCCCGGAGGAGCAAGAGGTCCTCGAGGTATCCAACGAGGAGCACATCGTGGAGGCCTTGCCCTCGGAGCCGCCACAGCTCATGGCTGAAGTGACTCTGCCGGATCGCCGTTCGTTGGTCGACTGCCGGGAGGAGGCTGCGGTCAGACATCGACCCTTGCCCTCCCATGGGCCAGCCTCTGGACGCGGAGCATCCTGCTCTCCTGATGTGAGAGCCAGGCCTCCATCCCTGCCACACCGGGAGATGCGCGTGGAAAGAGCCTACTCCGGGGAGCCTGCATGCTCCTACCTGGGAAGGTATGGCCAGGAACACCCTTGGCACAAGCCAGCGGGATCTTACTACTCTTATTCCCCATTGTATAGGGATCGGTACTATCCCGACGTTTGATACTGGTCCCCACGACACCGGTCTCGACCACCATCCAGGGAGGCCCATCGTTCGTACTATGAACGGATGCCGAGCTGCTCGCCGTGCTGCTCCCACTCGCTGTGCCATCGGAGGTCCCGGGAGCCCTCACCCTGCTACAGGGCAGTCTCGCCGCCTCTGAGGACGACTGCGACTGCTACTCGTCCAGCGCCACAGACCACTGTGGCCCAAATGACGACTGCGGCGACGTCGACAACGCAGGTTGCCCACCGCCCTCGGTGGTGCCCCTGCAGGTGACGCCGATACTGACCATGGTGCCCACCTCGATACCGGCGCAGCCCGCAGCTCCCACAGTGACCCTGGCCCCACCTGCACGTAAGTCATCGCAGGAGAGAGCAGAGGAGAAGTCCCCGACTTTGTCTTCCGACTCTGACGAGTCCAACTCGGACGCCGCGGAACCGACTCCATCCTCACATGAGTCGGCTCCGCTGGCCTTCAGAGAACCCGCTCCAGAGTCCGCCCCGGAAGACGTGAAGCAGTTTTCAGCCACCCTCCTTCGTATGGCCACAGCCCTGGGCCTGAAGGTGACGGAGCTGACTCCAGCGGCGCAGGACCTGGTATTCCAATATCTTGAGGCTTGCCCACCATCGACCACACCACTGCCTTTCTTACCGACACTCGTCAAGGTGATGAAGCGGCCATGGGCGAAGCCGATGTCGGCGCAGCCGATACCACACCAGCTGGAACACCTGTACAGGACACAAAGAGAGAAATCGGAGTTCCTCTTTAGCCACCCTATACCCAATTCTGTCGTGGTGGAGTCGGTCCAAACGAAGGGAGGCAATCGAGCACATACCACCCCGCTGGACCGTGAAGGCCGGAAGCTCGATGCCTATGGAAGGCAATTCTACTCCGCATCTTCCCTGGTGGCCAGCACCCTGAATACGATGGCATGCCTCGCGGCATACCATCGTAATATACCGGATTGACTCGCCTCGCTCCTAGCCGAGCTGCCCGACGAGTCCCGCAGTGCCACTATGCAGCTCTTCGGTGAGGCCGTCGCGGTCGCGAACCAACAAATCGCCTCCTCGAGGCACACCGTGGAGGCTACCTCGAGAGTGATGGTCGGTTCCGTGGCCCTCTGACGACACGCATGGCTTTGGTCATCAGGGCTACAGGAGGACAGCCATCGACGGATCAAAGACCTTCCGTTCGATGGCCAGAGGCTGTTCCATACTTCCACAGACGAGGCCATGGACCACCTCGTTAAGACCCGTCTGACCGCGAAGAACATGGGCATTAACCAGCCAGCTCAGTCTCGCCGTGCTTTCGCCCCTGGGTTTTCGTGGAGAAGATCCTCCTCTTCTTCCGCCTACCAGCTGCGGTCCCCTCAATCGACCGCGTCTAGGCCATTGACCTTGTCCGCCCCATGAAGGCTTCTGTGACAACCCCCGTCATCGTCCTCAAAGAAGTCTTCGTCCGGGATGAAGTCACGATTTTGATGGGATCAGCAGGACTCCACCAGTGCCGACCTTCAGCCTTCCAGTAGACCTTCACCACCAACTGAGCCTGGCCAGGCACCTCACCCAGTGGCGGAAGATCACTGCAGACTCCTGGGTGCTTACCATCATCCGCCTGGGATACACCATAGAGTTCCAGGATATTCCGCTGCGGGGTGTCTATTACTCCACCCTGGCCAGCTCGGTCCTGCTGAAAGAAATCCAGTCCCTCCTGCAAAAGGGAGCGATCGAGGCGCTTCCGCCTTCAACCAAGACCACAGGCTTCTTCTCGAGGTACTTCACGGTACCAAAGGCGGACGGATCCCTGCGGCCCATTGTAGACCTCAGAGGGGTGAACGACTACATCCGCCCCAAGAGGTTCAAGATGGTCACGCTGCCCTCTATCCTACCCTTCCTCCGGCGAGGGGACTGGTTTGCGTCCATCAACCTCAAAGACGCCTATTTCCATATCTGCATCCATCCACAGCACAGATGGTACCTGCACTTCGCGGTTGACAGCACTTGTTATCAGTACCGGTTGCTGCCATTTGGGCTCTCCACTGCACTGCGAGTATTCCCCAAGTGCATGGCTCCTGTCGTGTCCTTCCTGTGGATGAAAGGCGTCTCCGTCTACCCCTACCTGGATGATTGGCTATTGGTGGCGTCCTGCCAGCGGAAACTCTATCAAGATATTCACTGGACTCTGACTCAGACTCTGACTCACTCGACTCGGACTCAGGGTCAATCCGAAGAAGTCCCACCTCGAGCCTACGAGGGTTCTCGACTTCATCGGGGCGACCCTAGATGCGGTATCAGCGAGGGCCTACCTACCGATGGACAGGGCGCGGATGCTTTGTCGGACAGCGTCCACCACCTTCCACGCTTCGACGGTATCAGCCAGGACAATACAGCAGGTCCTCGGCTATATGGCCTCAACGACCGCCGTGACCTACCTCTCCAGGCTGCGTGCATGGCCACTCCAGCACTGGTTTGTCAGGGCTTTCGATCCTCTGTGGGACAACCAGTCTCGCTGCTACCAGCTGCCTCGACAGGTGCACCAATCCCTCCTGTGGTAGCAGTCCTACTGCCACCTCCTGTTGGGCATGCCGTTCCAGGAGGACAACCTCTCGGTCACGGTGACGACGGATGCCTTGCTCTTCGGCTGGGGAGCACACTCTGGCAACCTCAGGGTCCGTGGTCGGTGGATCGGACGCGAGACTGCCCTTCACATCAATGCTCTTGAGCTGCTGGCCATCTCGAAAGCTTTGCGGGCATTCCGTCATTCTGTCACCTCGTCATGGGCCGCACAGTGTTGATCCTCACCGACAACATGACGACGGTCTGCTAAGTGAACAGACAAGGAGGGACTCACTCCACCACTCTCTTGAACATGGCCCTCGACCTCTGGGACTGGTGCGTCTCGCTGCAGATCCATCCGGTGGCAGTTCACCTGGCGGGGCAGGAGAACACCATCAGGGACACCTCATCCCACCACGAGTGGTCCCTCTCCACCGAGGCCTTCCAGATGGTTTGGGATCGATGGGGCAAGCCGACCATTGACCTCTTCACCACCAGCCAGAACGTGAAGTGTCGTCGGTTCTGTTCAAGGGCTGGCCGCGATCACCACTCCATTGGCGACGCGGTCCAGTTTCAGTGGGACGAGGGACTTCTCTACACGTTCCCTCCGTTTCCCCTTCTGGGCCGCGTGATAGCAAAGATCCTCACGGACCGAGCGGACGTGGTTCTCGTGGCACTGTACTGGCTGAGGCAGCACTGGTTCGGGCCCCTGTTTGAGGCCGCCCGGGGACGAATCCTCCGGTTTCCAACGGTACCAGACCTCCTTTCCCACTCTGACGGTCTCGTGCTGCACCCGGACCTGCCGCTCTTGGCCCTCCATGCCTGGAGGATATCGCCCTAGACGACCCTGTCATCAGGAACGTCTTGACCGTGGCCAGGAAGGAGTCGACTCGCCACAACTATCACTACAAGTGGCGATGTTTTGTTGCCTTCGCGGAGGAACGTCGAGAACCGGTATCGCCTGTCAACCTGCGTACCGTGCTCCACTTCCTCCTGCACCTCCGACAGCACAGCTTGGCCTTCCCGTCGCTGAAGGTGTACCTCACTGCGATCGTGGCATACCAACCGCCACGATCCCCTTCGGCTGCTCTCTTCAGGGACGGCGCCATCAAGTAGTTCCTGAAGGGCCTACAGCACCTCTACCCGCCGGTATCGCCGCCGCTACCACCGTGGTCACTATCACTGGTGCTGTCGCATCTGACGAGGCTGTCCTTCGAGCCGATGGCGACAGCAGATGACAGTTGCTCACCATGAAGACTGCTTTCCTAGTGGCTGTCACCTCTGCCAGGTGGGCAGGAGAGCTGACAGCACGTCGGTCCGACAAGCCATACCTCGTCTTCCACAGAGACAAAGTGGTCCTTCAGCCTGACATCTCTTTCCTGCCGAAGGTGGTATCCAGTTTCCATCTGAGCCAGGATATCATCCTGCCCACCTTTTACCCGGACCCGACCACACCTCTGGAGCGTTCCCTTCACTCCCTGGATGTCTGTCGGGCCCTGGCATTCTATAAGGATAGGACTGCCTCTTATAGACAAACACCGCACCTTTTCGTGTGCTGTGGCAGGCGCTGAAGAGGCCACAAGGTGGTCCACCCAGTGCTTCTCCAAGTGGGTGGTCCAGACGATCCACCTGGTGTATGAGCTTGCCAAGAAGCCTCCCCTAGACCTTCTTCGGGCTCATTCCACCCAAGCCGTGGCAACATCTGTAGCCCTCCTGCAAGGAGTTGATCTGCAGGAACTCTTGCCGTGTGGCGACCTGGTCCCAACCATTGACCTTCGTGTGCCACTACAGGCTGGACTGCTGGTCCTGGACGGACACTCAATTTGGACGTGCTGTGCTGGCTTCTGTTCTGTAGGACCTGAGACCTGACCCACCATCCTACCGGTAAGCTACACAGTCTCCTAATGTATGAGGCACAGAGACGACGAAGAAGAAGAACAGGTTGCTTACCTGTAACTGTGGTTCTTCGAATGGTCATCTGTGCCCTCATACATGCCTGCCCAACCTTCCCCTCTTTTTCAGATCCCATTCTACACGGCAGACCAGAACTGAGGAGTGACCGTTGCTTGGCGGGCTGAGCATGCGCGATACCAGCATGGGGGAGGGGTTCCTGCCAAGCTAATGAGCTCTAGAATCTTCCGAACGCTACCGTGCAGGCGCGAAAGCTCCTAATGTATGAGGGCAGAAATGACCACTCGAAGAACCACAGTTACAGGTAAGCAACCTGTTCTTTTTGGGCATCCTACAGGTGACAGTGATGACAGCTGTGATACAGTGGCTATTCGGGCCAAACCCCGAGGTGTAAGGAATGTCTTGTACCTGCACCAGGAAGCTGAAGAGGATGAGGACGAGGAAGAGGATGGGGAAGACATGGAGCAGGAACACGAAGGCAAGAAGGTGGTGGTAAGTGACGCCAAGGTTTGCTGGCAATGACTGTAGCCTTCCCTAAGCCAGTCCCAAGAGCTAACCTGGCACTAGCCAAAGGTCTCTTTCCAGTTTTGTATAAACCCTTTTTGTGGTGGTGGTGGGAAACAAAGTGCTGAGGGCTTGAAGCTTGATTTAAAGGAGAATTCCTTCCCCTTGAGGTTCTGCTTTTTCAGTGTGGAGAAGAAAAGGCAGACATATAGGAGCAGCTGGTAGTGTGGGCAGTCCCCCCAGAACAAGGTCAGAGAGCTACATATGGAGCAAGGGCTGGGTTGCCAACCCTTGCTTTGCCCAAGCTGCTCTGCCTGCGAGGGGCCCAGTTGCCTGTGTTCCCAGCTGTTTCATGTCGTGGCAAAATGCTGTCAAGAGACAGGCTGCAGTCTTCCCTAAAGAGCTGCCTGGCTGTTGACTCCTCAGCGTTCTTGTTCCCCCCCCCCCTTGCTGCTGCTCTGCTTCTTGGCATGTTCCAGACAGAAGGGTTGTACTCTCACTACTCTCTGACTTTTCTCTTGTCATTGCATGGTCTGGATGAAGCTCATTCTTTAGTTTAGGTTGCTTCCTAGTGGCTACTGTGAGCAATGCGCCTGGGTCCAGAGTGTGAGAATGGCTGGAGTCCCAAGTACTGTTCATCTCTCTTGTTAACATTGGCTTTCCAGTGTGACAGGAGTGGGAGTGTGGACACAGAGTGCTGCCATTAGTTCAGTTATGTAAAGATGCTTCCAAACAGGCAGCTCTTGGAAGTCATTGTGTGTGGTTATTCTGCCTTTCTTTCTTGAAGTGTTTCCTCTAGTAACAAGAAAGATAGAGGATGTGGTGAGGCCACACAATAGAGTTACAAATGGAAGATGATGGCTTCATCTGGACCTCCATAATATTTCATGTTTGGGTTAGGGTGATAGTACAATAAAGTCCATGCTGGAAACACAATTAAGTGAAATCATGACATTAAGACAGGATTCGTTAACCTCCTCTATTTTTGTTTTAACTACAAATTTCATGATGGGAATTGTAGTCAGCACATGTTAAGGAATCTGAATTAACTGAAATTAAGAGATTTGTTGTTGTTGTTCTTATATTCCTTCAAGTCTTTTCTGACTTATAAGTGACCCTAAGGTGAATCTGTCACAGAGTTTTCTTAGAATCATAGAGTTGGAAGAAACTACAAAGCCCATCCAACCCCCTGCCATGCAGAGATACACAGTCAAAGCACTTTTCACAAGGTTTGTTGAAAGAAGGATTGCTGTTCCTTCCTTTGAAGCTGAGAGAGTGTGACTTGTTTAAGGTCACCTGGTTGGTTTCCATGACAGAGCAAGGATTCAAACCCTGTCTCACAGAGTCCTAGTCCTGCACTCAGACCACTCTAACATGCTAGCTCTTGAAATAAGAGATAGTAGACAACAAAAACCTAAAATTATGGTTCTGTCATTTAGAGGGTGGGTTTAGAGGTTTAGATATGACCTTAATTTCAGTTGTTTTGCTGTGATGCACATTTTGAATATATTGACACTTTGGTTTATGAATTATTTGAGGAAAATCTGAAAATCATCTTATATATGTTGCTAGGTAGTGTCAGGCCTCGTTAATACTTAGATGGCAGACCATCGAGAAATGCTAGGTGCTCTAGGCTATATTTCAGAGGACAGCTATGACAAACCACCTCTGAGTATTCCTAGCTTAAGAAGACTCTGTGAAACTGTGAAATTTATGGGGTCACCATAAATCAAAAGCCAACTGGAAGGAGCATACATTACATAATGCTGGTTAATTTATGATTTATGCTGCAGTTCTTTCAAAATGTGTAATCTTAATATAAGAAGAAAGAAATGTTGGGTTGCCAGTCAGAGGAAGGAAGGAAGGGAGAAAGAGAGAAAGAGAGAAAGAAAGAAAGAGGTGTGAGCAATAAACTCAGAATGATTAAGGCTGAGTTTGGGGCATTTAGTGTATTTTAAGTTAAATACTTACATGCCTCCTCTTCTCTCCTTTGGAGTTTTTTTGCTTGCATCTTCCCACAGCTGCCTTGCTTGTCAAAATTCTCAAGCCCCCAAGCAACATAATAAGCAGCTGCATGTAAGTATACCTCTTTCTCGGCTGCAGTACTTCAGCGTGCAGGTAAAGGGGTGTTGATTTCTGAATGTTCTCCCTCGTGGGAAAGGGAAGACAGATGCTTGCATACAGTAAGAATGTACACGTGAGGGCCATTCAGAATTTATATTCATTCCACCTCCTGGCTGAAGTGGTGCTATCCTGTGACAGATGCGTCGGGTGAGGCTGCTGCTTGTGGACTTTGTCTCACATTCCCCCATTACACAGAGGCATTTGTTATGTGCCTTCAAATCATTTCTGACTTAGGGTAAACCTGAGATGAACCTATCGTAGGGTTTTCTTGCCAAGATTTGTTCAGAGGGGTTTGTGCCATTGCCTTCCTCTGAGGCTGAGAGATTATGACTTGCCTAAGGTCACCCAGTGGGATTCCATGGTTGTGTGGGGGATTCAAATGCTGGTCTCCAGAGTTTTAATCCTGCACTTGGACCACTATACCATGTTGGCTCTGTAGGTATTTTTTACCCATTGGAATTTGTTTTCTTGCCTTATAGCAGGAGTGGGAATTGTGTGGCTCTCCAGATGTTGCTGAACTGCAGCCCTCAGCATTCCTTGCCATTGATTACATTGGCTAGGGCTGCTGGGAATCACAGTCCAAAAACAGCTGAAAAACTAGGAAGTTGCCACTTCCTGCCTTGTGAGTCCAGTATCCATACACGTTCTTATAATGAAGCCTTCTCTAACCTGGCTGGTGACCAAGAATGATGGGAGCTGGAATTCCGAACATCTGGAGGGCACTAGGTTGCACACAGCTGCTATAAAGGAATGAATTTGGCTGGAACATCTGGCAGAGGGTGGTGGCTGAGATAGGACATTGGGAATGGTTATGTCGCAGAAACCTCCAGGTGACAAGTGTTATTTGATGTTTTTATTTATTAAAACAGCTTTTGGGTATTTTTTTTTAAACTGAGGTTGAGTTTGCATACACTAATCTGAGTCTTCTGCATAGTTCTTGATACATATCTGCCTGACAGATCACTCCGCATTTTGAAAGGTTATTTCAAAATCTGATTTGGTTTGATCCAGCTATTCAGTCAAGCCATGCAAAAGCTAACCTATACTGTTGTTTTTCTTTTGTCTTTTTCCACCTATTCTCCCCATTGCCTCTCAGGTGTTCTTCACACGCAATGGGAAGATAATTGGAAAGAAGGATGCCGTGGTACCTGCAGGGGGCTTTTATCCCACCATCGGGATGCTGAGCAGTGGGGAGAAGGTCAAGGTGGATCTGCACCCTCTCAGCGGCTAAGGAACAAGGGATGAGGAGCCCCACTGCTTTCCTTCTGCCATTCCATGGGACTGCCAGATGTGACCAGGCTCTTCTTCATTGCACTTCCAGCCTCTGTCTCCAGAGGCAGTGATGTTGTTGTTTTTGTCTGTGGGGCCATATAGATTTCTGTCTACGTGACACCATCTGAGCCACCTATTCTTGTCTTTTTCCTGCTTCATTCCAGCTAATCTCCGGCTCTTTGTGACACTGCTGGGGGAAAACATCTTGAGGTTGTCTTTATGTTGCCTAAGCAGGTCTGGGATTAAGTTACTGAGACAGAGGTCCAATATCTTCCCCCATGTAGTTGTCTACCCCCTACAGCCTCAAGGAGCCGTGTGGTGCTGGGCTTGGGTGTGTGGTTGTCTCTTCCTAGGCTTTACAAAGACGGGGGTACGGCCTGGCCTAGTCCAGTGCTGGAAGGGTTCAGGGTCCTCTTCTGTGAGGAGCTGCTTCCTCACAGATGGAACAGTGAAGCTGCTCTCTGCTGTTCCTATGGACCAGATATCTTCATTCTGTGTAATACATTGGATTTTCATAACCTCTCTGAGCTGCAGGCCAGCCCCACAGAATCTTAGCCTAAAACATGTTGCTCTCCTGATTCCTTACAGTGCATCAAATTCCTGTGCCATCGTCATGGGTGCAGCCCTGCTGTTAGGGAGATTGAAGCAACTCATTGGATGTTGACTTCAGTTTCTCCTGAACTCCCCAGCTGTTCTCCTCTGTTAGAAAAAGGAGCTGTATACGCCAAACAACTTGTTCTGAACCTCCTAAACTGGCCTGCTGCTGTCAGGTATCTTAGAAGACACACAGTCCCTTTTGCCGGTGTTCAAGTGAGGTTTGGCTGCTAGTCCAGTCAGCTTCCTTACATGGAGAGGCAGGGGCTCCGTCTTGTTGTTTTCCAGATGTCTTGGGCTAGCCCTGCACCTTCTTACTTAAAGTCGCTTAGTTAAATCTGGAGGGCTGTAGTTCCACAGCTCTTGAGAAAACACTGAGGAGCCCCTCACCTTCTTTCCCAAAAAAGGACTCTGTGCTACCTTTGAAGATGGTGTGAGATAATTTTCTAGATCCAGGGGAAAGAAAGAGCTTCACCTTTCCTTAATGAGCTCTCTTCCTGATACCATGCAAGCATGTGTTCTGCCTAGTGCTAGCCCTATAGAGGAAAAGGAAGGGGCGGGGGTTACCTTCAGGCAGGATGATCTCTGCTGTCTCCCTTTACTGACCCACTGGCGGTGTTTTAATATCATGAAGTATATATGGGGCCATGCTGGCTGCTGAAAGGTTGTTCTTAGCCTGGGTACTATGCTGCTATATTATCACTGTGCTGTTGGTTGCTAATTGGGTGGAGGTAGAAAGGAGACATGGAACATGAACTGTTTCCTGCAGCTTGATTGTAAAGTGTTTACTTGTTACCTTTCCTTCTCTAAAGTTAAAGGTGGGCCTTTATGTTCACAGCCCTGCTTTTGTATGCATTCCCTTCTGAGGTCTCTTACCCTCTGCATTGTGCTTGCATTGCTATAACCATTTTCCTGATCTGACTTTGAAATGAACAAGGGATCCTTGGAAAGATAGAGAAAACTTGTCATGGAGCCAGTTCTGTGTATGTGGCTAATCAATGGCAGAAGAAGCCAAAGAGCAGTAGCTTTGTTGAAACTTGGGACAGTGGACGGATGAAGAACAAGTCAATATATTTCCCTCTCCCCATTTCTCTGGCCCTGTGTAGTCACAGGCAGTCATGCTGCTAAAATTAGAATATTCTGGGAGTCTGAGTTGGGTATTCCTGAAAGCTGTTGCTTTGGCTCCCCCTGGTGTTGTTACTTGGCTTTGTAGGAATTGTCTCATTTTATAAGTGGTGGGTTGGATGGGAGCAACACACCCTTCTCTGGTTCTCTTTCTTCCTTGAATGTTGATATTTTAACATAGTCCTTCCTGGTTCTTGGAAGAGTAAAAGACTGCCTCTTATCTTCCATTCTAACCCTGTTGCTGCTGTTGCACATTGTGTTGGTGGTTACTTCTCTTTCCATTTCTGAAATTCTGTGATGCTGCAGAAGAAAGGATGTGAGTTGGTTTGGGGCGGAAAACCAGTGTATAGAAGATTGTGGCAGGCTTTTTGAAGTGTGCTATGCAAAATTCTCTGGCTACAACAATCCTTGGAAGGAGCCAAAAGACTGCTCCCTCTGCTCCTTGTGCAATCTGTTCTTGGACTGTGACAGCTAATGGATGCCTGGTCTGAAGAGAGTCCTCTTTTCTCCAGCCCTCTGTGTATGCCTTTGGTTCCTCCTGCATCTTTATAGACAGAATCTTGATACACTCAATAAAATTTGGGATTTCCATGTTTATCCAACACCTGAAAAGGCTTCTGTTGTATTTACTATGTATCTGCTACAGCCGCCCCCTGATGTGATGGAACACTTTTCTGGACCTTTTATCACTTGCCTTTTTTTAAAACCCTAACTAGCAGCAGAACTTTTTTCTCAGTCTGTTTTTAAAATTAAAATAATACCAAAACGAATGTATTAAAGCACTCTAGTCTTATAACAGTACATTTAAAAAAAATCAATATTGTACCTCAGAATTCTGTAACTTTTTAAAAGTAGCATCATGGGAGTAAAGTGCTACGCCATGACAATAAAATAAAACAAATACTGTTCTGATCAGTGCTTATGGATAAAATAGAAAATAGAAAAGGTTTGTTCCATGTATTTTTAAAAAAATAATTAACCTTAATCCTCTTGGTAGTCCCATTGAATCAGGGGGGTTTATGTAAGTTGTGACTCATCACTTAGCAGTTGATTTAGTGGATCTATTCTAGTTGAGATTATCAATAGATTTCAAGTGATTGTTATAAAAGTTTACTACTACAATGGGTAGAAACCATTTGGGCCTCCACAGGCTGTGGACTTCAGTTCCCAGGAGCCCTAGCTACGTAGCCAGTGTTAAGGGATTCAGAGAGATGTATTCTAAAACAGATGCTCAGCCCCTGATTGAAATACTAACTTTTCTGTTGCAGCCAATAATTCCCTTGCTAAAATGCATAGGAAGGAATTGAGAGCCAGCACGATATAGTGGCCTGAGTATTGGACTAGGACTCTGGTGATCAGGGATTAAACCCCCACTTGGTTATGGAAATCCACTGGGTGACCTTGGGCAAGTCACATTCTCTCACTTTCAAGTGAAGGCTATGGCAATGCCCCTCTGAACAAATCTTGCCAAGAAAACTTCAAGAGAAATTACCGTTAAAATGACTTGAAGACACAGAACAACAAGAGAAATGAATTTCTTTTAAAATTGTTAATATTTGAATTATTTCAATTATAGTCCCAAAACACTATTTTGTTTAAAGTAGTACTTTCCTGTTGGTTGGATATTTGTCTATAAGAGTTATAACCAGAAAAAAAAATGGTTTGTTGTTGTTTAAAAGATGGGATTTCCCCCTTTCCAAAAATGAGTGACAAAATGGAGTATGTAGCAAAGACTTACGTTGAATGTGTAGTGTATAGATACAAAGGCAGTCACAACCTGGATGAAGCCCATATCTGTTGATGTTAAAAGTATAGGCATCCAGACTTATGGAGTACTGCATCCCCCTTCTGTTGTCTCAGAAAAGATGGGTGTTTCAGAGAAAAATAAGAATTGAGTTACAATGGGAGAACATGGAGGACTGATCACAAGAAGTGGGTGATGAACTTGCCTGGGATCCTGTGGGTGCAGTATGCTGGCAGTTACACTTTTTCCCCAGAGTTGTGCAGCAGTGATAAGAGGAAGGAAGCAAACCAAATTTTCTGGCTGTGAACATCGCATGGCCAAGACCCTACATCGTCTCAGCAGTCCACCAGCAGAATGATGCCAAGCTAACACTGCAATCCCTACATTGAATACCACTGTTGTATGACGTACAAGAAACGGTGGAAGAGCACAGCTGACATCCAATTGCCCAGTGAGTAGACGCAGTATGCAATGTGCTATGGTCATTGACACACTGTTCTAGGTGAATCTCCAATAGTTTTGCATTGAGAAGTTTACTCCTCCCTTGGACATGTCTGTTCTGGATTGTCCAAGGAAGCCACTCAGCATAGCACAACGTATGTCTGATTGTGCCACCAACAGGATTCTGGCCTACATTTCCAGTGCCAGCTGCTGTGCTGTTTTAAATCTTCTGCTGCCACTGATGAGTGTACTTATGCCAGCAAAGTCATGCACCAACACGATTCTGGCCTTTGTGCATGTCGAACACCTGTGAGTGAACAACTCAACAGTGCTTTTTAAAGTAAATGGCTCTCCTAGAAGTAGTCAGAAAGTGGGTATCTTGAACAGCATGTGAAGTGGTGATTGAAGGACCACTGTGTCTCTGCATGGCCACCCTCCCTGCAAAAATGTAGTTGTGAGCTATAACAAAGCAATCCCTTAAGTACTGTCTGCAGTTCTGTATAACATTGTAGATCAACATGTGTATCTTTGCTAGGCTGAGCCATTTACCACCATCCCTGACTTATCGTACAGCTTGTGACCCACTCCCATGGTCTACTATGTCTCAGGAGCAAGCAGGATTGGAGAAGCACCTGGCTGTGTCCCTGTAGCTAGACACAAAATGGTTGCATCAGCTCTGAGATACCGCAGGGTCTTCTGGAGCTCTTCACATTGCTGTAATCATTTTGCATATAGCTACAGGAACATAGCCAGATGTCCCTCCCAGTCCTGCCTGCTCATCACAAGGCATGACCATTCAAAGGGTGCAGGGGCTTCAGAAGTTAAATGGTAAGCCTTGACATCGCAGAGGGAAGAAAGGAATGCCAACCTCTGCAGCAACCAAAAAAGAACATATGCAGGTGTAAGGGAAACTTCTGTATTTGCCAGCCAGCTTGTGAAGTCAGTTCACTAAGTTGCTTCAGATGGAACAGCCCAGTCTGTCAATGATAAGCTAAAAGTAAAAACCCTTCAAACCACAAGAGAGTGCCTGCAGTTACAGAGAAGCCAAAGTGATTCTTTTGGAGGCAAGGGTGAATTTTGTGTCACCCTCCAGATGGTGCTAGATGGCAGCTGCTAGCCAGCATCATGAAGAATGTTGGGAGTTTTTTAAGCCGAGGCTGGATGGCCATCTGTTGGGAGGGCTCTGATATGTGTTCCTGCATAGCAGGGTGTTGGACTGAATGGCCCCTATGGTCTCTTCCAACTCTATGATTCTATGAGTTGCCAGTCAACAACCTCTGGAAGGCCGCACTGTTCCCTTTCTGGGGTTGTACCATATCTTTCTGATCCACTAAAAAAAAAAAAAAATCAGGAGTGAAGAAGAGGTAGCCAAATGGATTCAAACTAGACGAAAAGGCAGAGAGACACAAGAAACTAAATAACACACACCTGAGATGTTTTCTTTTTCTTGTGTGTTAATTTTGAATAAACAGGAATTGTGTTGCCATTTGTACATGAAGGAGAAAAATACAGATATAAAAATAACCAAGCTTACTGCTGCTTTCTCCCTCTTTCCTCTCCCCCCCCCATATAGATATATATTATCAAGACATCTCTGGCTAACATTCATATATAAATTCTTTAGTAGACAAAAATAGAACTCTGTACTAGCCCTCCCCTCCCCTCCCTTCCTCAGAAATGAGGCCTAAGAGCAGATCCCCCTTTTCACTGGCCCACCAAGACTGCTTTCTCTTCAACCTCAGTCAACTTGTGGGGCTTCCCTTGCTGCTTTATCTTCAGAAGCCTAAAGAGGCAGTCCATCAAGCAAAGTAGTGTTCTTTGCATTTGTTTCCATGGTTCCCTCTAAGGAAAATTACATGCTATGGATTGCACCTATAGAGGAGCCAAGGAATTTGTAGTGATTGTTCGAGCTACTAATATAGGATCGTAGAATTCTCAAGTTTTAAAAACAACAAGGTTCTAGTCTAGTTTGCTCTAGGTCTGAACTAGAAAAAATAATATAGGGTCTTCATAGGTCAAGATTTCTGTTGTTCCTTTGTGACCTTCTCTGTAATCTCTAATCTTGCATTTCAACACATCTTTTCTCTATGGTAATCAAAGGCAAAGGAATGTGGGTCATTTGTATCTTTCAGTCATACTCTCCTTGAAAAGTTTGGTGATTTTTTGAACCAACACGCACAGCAAAAACCTTCCCAGATACTTTCCAAGATAACTTGGTCGGTGCAAGTTACATAAGGAGGCATTAATATGACCTGAACTGTTACTTTAAGAAAAAGCAGCTTCAGGAAAACATTGTACAAGGCACAATACTCAATTCTTTCTCCTGTGGTGGCCCCGCTCTGCAACTATCTTATTTCCAAACAATTTACCTTCCTTACCCTTCACAGTTCTAAATATGTAACTGAGGGAAGTTTGTTGTACATCATACAATGTATATGATTTTGGCACTGCAGGAGATGGGGAAATATCTTGGAGGTAGTAGTGTATAGTGATCTGGAGAAGTGGCAAGAAACTGAAGAATTACACACGTATCTTCTTTAAAGCTTCCGCCTAGACTTGTCTTTGTGAGTGAGGTGTTCTTCTGACCCAAGCTAAGTGAATCCTGGCAGCCTAATTTAGGTAGGTGTATATTCTTTTGGTTACATCAAAAAGGTGCAAGTCAGGCTAAGCACTTCAGGTTCTTCAGGACTCATTAAGGCCAGGTGACTATAATATTTTGAGCTGGAAGTTCATTGATGGGAAAGGAAACATAAAATTGTTGGAAGGCAAATAATAAACTACTGTTAAAGACTCAATATAGACCAAAGTTGCAAGGTAGTGGGTAGTCAAGGACTTGCTTGATTTTGAACTAGAACCACATACAAGTCTCCATTTCAAGGGGATGGACAACAATTTTCTCCCTCAGGATACAACTGTTCCATGATCATGATGATGAGCTGGACCAATGCCGGGAGGGTCACCTCTTTTCTTTCTACCTTCCCTTCTTCCACCATTCCTTACTGTGTACCAGTGCTGAAGAAAGATACAAGAAGTTGTGTATCTTTCCTAAATTGGTGCCCACCAGGTATTCTGGTATATCAGCAAGCATCAGGTTCCTGAAGGATAAGCTACTACAGTCACTGGTAGATATATGAAGCTTCTCCAGAAGCCACCATTAATGAAACGAGGCTGGGTTGCACACCAAAATGCTTTGAAAACACCTTCGCCTACCTTTTGGAGCCATTCTGAATGTAACTGAAGAGTAGAAGAAATAGGAAGTGTAATTTACAGTTCTCTTCTTCTTGGCCCTCATATCCAGTCTCCAGTTTTTACATAACACAGAGAAATCTCCATTTCCACTTGTGCATACAAACCTCTGTGGAGGAGAGGTGAAAGCATTCCTCTTAGTTTTAACAAAGACACACAGGAAGTACAAGTCACAGTGTTCCCATCCTTCTAGGCTGACATGGGCAGCCGTTTTGTTTGTTAAGGGCCACAAGGTAGTGGTAGGGGAGGATGAACCAGCAAAGCTTGAGCCCAGTGAAGATGAATCCACCTCCCTTCTGGTTTCTCTACCATTCTCTAGTCTTGGCTCTTCTGTGGGCTACCAGGGCAGGTTTTCTTGCCAGAAATCTGACGTGACTGTTTGCTGAGAGTTTTGAAATTAGACATTATGGCGAGTTTTGCATACAAACCTAGGACTGGAGTTGCCCACCCCTCTTTTCATACACATTGCTGACTCAAGGCCCCATTCTCAGTCACTTCTACAAAGCCTTGATGAACTAAACAGCAAATGCCTTTCCCTCAGGCATTACTGCTGTTTCCCACTGCCCCATTCTCTAACCCTTTATCACATACAGTTGCCTAATTTCACAAGTGCCGCTCTATGATCGAACTTAGAGACTGACATGCCTCCTATTCACAGTTGACAGAGATGTCTACAACTTGTTGTGTTCTGCTGCAACTCTTCAAAGTTGACCTTTTTCCTCAGTAGACTGGAGGCCAAGTAGATCATAGATACCATTTTTACCCACAAATGGTGGATTTTCATAGGCAAATTTTGATTGCTTCTTGCTTCAATCAGGTTTGCAGTGTGAATGGAAGAATTTATTTGGATTACAAATGCTTCTTCCTTGGTACCTACTCCTGCCATTCTCTCCAAATGGAGTTTTACAAATCCATTTTTAAATTGCAAAATGTCTTAGGCTGTTTACAAGGTCTTATGTGTTTTCCATTGTACTTTGAATACTACCTACTTGGATAATGATTAAATTATAGCTTAATTGTAAGGATATGAGAAGTGAGCAAAAGGATGTGATGCTCTCAAGTCTTCTTTCACTGTTCAAGTCAATCATTCAATTCAGGAAGCAAATCAGAGGTCTGAGTGAGTTCAAAAGTTGTTACTCTCTGAAAGGAGATTGCATCGATCATACCCCTGGAGAGAGTTTTCCAAGGAATTTTCCAGAACAAGAAATGGGTGTTCAGTTGTTTACCAGAAGCCAAAGTGTTTGCATGCTGAATGACCTAGCAGAGAGGCATTAAGACAATAATGGAAGCCCAACTCAAGTGCTAGAGCTAATAGGTATTGAGTAAGTGGGACTGTCAAGCCCAAGAAATTACTTGGTCCAGCAAAGAATAAAAGTGAAAGAAAGAGAGGGCAAAAGAGACATTTAAATTTCCTACACACCCAAGACTAGATTATAGCTGTAGTAGGAGTCTGTAAAGCATCCACCATTGCTTCTGATGTTAAACATCTGCCTCACTGATGAGAGACAAACGCAATGAGCTGAGGAGCCAAATGCGCCCGCTGCCTCATTGGTCTGATCTTTCTGTCTAGGATTGGGAACTCTGGGTGCTGCTTCCCCCACTGCAAAATAGCCAGAATATGTGCATTTTGTGGGCTGTGGGGAAGCTACTGGGAAGGCATCTAACTTCTCTACTGACAACTGACCGCCCCTTTGCAACCTCCTCCCATCCAGTTATCACCCCCAAAGTTTATAGCTTAGAAGTAATGCACAACATTAGCTGTAATATGTTATGGATTTGGGGGTGGGGGGGCGGAACAAAGGCATGATAACATTCTTTTTGCAAAACAGTGTAACTTGTGGTAACCTTGTTACTTTTGCTATGTAAAGTAACGCACATGATTTCTCCTCCCTGTTTTAGAGAGGCACTAAAATGCCTTTGGGGGACATTTTGTATGTTTTTTTTCTCTTCAATTATTAGGCTATTTTCTTACTTTTCAAAAAAGGGACACATTTAACCGAATAACACACTGCACACAAAAGCATTAGAGAAGCAGTAAGCAGTATTCTCAGGATTGTTTTTGCCATTAAATATGTCCCAAAACAGATCAGTGCTATCTTTGACCTATCCAGGGTCAACTAACCTTCTCTTCCACCCTGACTGTACCAGATGCTTTCCCTGGGTGGACACAGACCAGATACTCATTACTTCCAAATGCCTTTTAATTTGCTGGACTGAGCCACAGAGCTAAGCTTATAGAAAGATCAGGCAGATATATGAGGCTGTGCGGCCTTTTCCTCACTCATGGGTGCTTTATCTGGTAACCAGAAAAATGTCAGAGGCATTTAACCTCTGCTTCCAGCAGTGTACTTCTAGGGAATGAAGCAGATGTTGCCTCAGTATTCTTTCCCACTGGATCAGTGCTACTCAAAGTGGTAGTGTATGGCCTATAGACCTGGTCTTTGAGTTACTGGCTGAAGGCCCCCATGAGTTTCCAGGAAAGAAAGAAACCGTTGTAGCCAATGGGCATAAGTATGGAGATGATCCCTGGCCCATTGGGGAAAAAATAACTGCCAGTAGCCCACATCAAATAGCCTGAGATAGCATTAGATGACACTCTTTTGCTGAAAAGGGGGGTGAGGTGTCAGATAGGGCGGATCAGCAAACTCCTAGGAGTGGCTCTGTCCAGGCCTACCAACTTGTCCCAAAAGAGTTTTTCCTTCATGCTGCAGGGGGTTCTGCATCACATTGTAGGTGACAAAAAAAGCAGTGGTCAAGCTGGAGAGGAAGAGATGGCCAGGTGGAAGATTTCGGCAGCCTTCATCTCCGGTGAGTCCCCAACATGACTTTAGTGATGAAATTGACAATGGCCGATGCAGGTTGCTCGGGGTCTAGCTCAGCAAAGAGGTGGCAGACATTCTCACAGGGGCTGCCTTGCTTCTTGGCCACAAAGCCAAAGATCCTAGAAAAAGAGAGAGGCCACAATTGTGTGAATGCCACAGAGGTTACTTTTCACACAAGCAAACTAGTCCCAACCAAGTGTTTAATCACTGCAGCCTTGTCTTAATTAGAATTACCTCCAAATTTGCTCCATCTATTAAAATTTATTAAAACCATGGTTCAATTGATTTATGACAAATTAACATCGTGTTCTTGAGTTTTCCCAATACTTACTTGGAAGTGGTGCCATCTGGGTTGGCCCACCTGCAATTTAAATAAAAAGAGTCCTGTCAAGTGCAGAAATTATTTTGATAGATAGACAGATCGATCCTAGCATCCTGTTGATTCATCCCAGTTAGAGGAGATCTATTCAATCAATCGTAGAATGGTGAGTTGACATGAAGGTAAATGCAACAGATTCAGTGAACCTACTCTAGTCAGGACTAAAAGGGGATTTTGGTCCAAATGCGCGTGTGTGTGTGTGTGTGTGTGAATTACTCCTCTACATTGTTTCTGAGGCAACCATGTGATCCTCCCAGAGACTGTGTTGAGATAGCTAAGTAAATACCTGGGCCAGAATCCTGTTGGGGTATTGCATCTTTGTAAGTGGACATATGTCTGCAGGAATTAGAACTGCACAGTTGCACAACATCTGTATCCAAGAGAGCACTACTGTATTACTACACAGCACAGCCAGCAAAGTGCCCCATGCAGGTTGGTGCCTGATACACAATGCGACCAATGCGTACTGCATCAATCCTGATGCACATTGATCACATCAGTTCCAGTGAACACTGGGCAGCAGTGTGCATTGGACATTCTTCTGGTGTCGTTACGCATCTACACAATTCAGTAACTGGGTTTCTTAATGCCTTTGCTACGAAACTAGGTATAGGTAAAGTTACATCATGTAAAAGGTCATATAGGATTCCAGCACTAGCTTAAGTAAAGTGATATCTGTGGTCACTAAAATTAAAAGGACAAAAATGACTACACAGTATCTTTGAATTCATTTTACAGCTGTTTAACTAACACAAATATACATCAGCAATATCTACCTCATATTTAAAAGAAACTTTGCAAGAAACTGCCCTTGAAGTTTTTAATGTCTCTAGAAGGAATAAAAATGCCATCTCATTGATCTCTGTACTGATTGTCACAAAGAAGAGAAGGGGAGGGAGCCAAAATGAAGATCTTTTAACCAGAGCGTGGCATGTCAACTATATGGAGTTCCCTGAAATGAAGTCCACTGTTGGTAAGAGGAGTTCTTTTAACTAGTGTCCACTCCTAAGAGCTTGGCCCTAGCTTATGTCCCATGAACACAGCCACTGGTCTCCACAGTGAGGCTGAAATCCTGCACAGAGTGCTCACTGACTGCAGTCCCACAGGAGATCCTACTCCGTCATCCTATCGGTCCATGAAATATACAAGCTGTTGTAATGATGGTAATTTTGTTAATAATTATACTGAAGAATAAGCCACACAAATACAAACAAACAACCGCAGTAATTAGAATCTGGCAAAGCCAACAAAGCAGAAAACAGAAAGAATAGACCTCACACAACTGCCTCCTCAAATGGCCTGGTCACATGTCCTCCTGAAGGAGGGCTGGGAAAATGTAGCCCTCCAGGAATTGCTGGACTGCAGCTCCTACCAACCACAGCCAGCAGTGTCACACATTGTCTTCTCTTGTTTCAAAGGCCAAGTGAAACCACTCAGAGAATCCTCTTCTAGGTACAGTAGTCTTCCCACAAGCTCAAAGCAACTGTCGTAGAGGCTGCCATACGTTTCAACATTTCATTAAATAAAGGAAACGATGAGCAGAGCATTGCCAGGAATTGGTCACAGGCACTGAGGGAGAGCATAGAGTGTAGACTGATGCTCTTAGTGCAAGCCTGAGATGTAGTCTATGCAAAAAAACAGCAACAAACTCAGGCTGAGCGGGTGGTTACCTGCGGTCCTGAGGATCTGTGCTGCAGAAGGTGACGCTATTGACAGGATAATGACGTCTGAAAAACAACCTGTGGGAAGAAGGAAAAGCTCCTGAATCCAGAAAGGGCAGGAACCGGAGGTGTGAAAACCACAGTGTGACTACTCCACAACATGGCATGCATTCAGAAGAAGAGGAAGAAGGCAGGAAAGAGTAAAGCATATCAAGATGGGCAAGGAAGGGAACAGCACCATCAATGGGGACTGAGAGGGGAAGGGGTTTGGCCTAGGTCATACCAAGTACAAGGGGAAGGCCTGCTGTCAGCCCTTGTGGGCAGAGGCCAGCTGACTCACTTTCTCTGGTTGTCCGTGAGCGTGATGCCCTGAGCTGACACCTTGAAATGCACAACGCAGGCGGAAGGACGGGGAGTGGTGCTCAGGGTGCTGGTGGTTGCCTTGGCCACAGCCTGTGGACCGGTCAAGGACTCTGTTTCCACTGAGCTCAGGTAAAGCACGCTGCAGGCTGAATTTGGAGGGAGAGAGAGATTGAGAGAGATCACCCCATCCTACTGTGCCTTCCATAATCGCTTCTCGGCCTTTTGGCTAAGATCAAGTGTAGTGTGTCTTCCATAAAACCATACAAGCCAGCCCGACAGGCTTCTTTACTGGGCCCAGCAGCTGAACATTTAAAAGAACCCATTCTGTTTGGTTGCTGATTTTTACTTCCCCTGCTGGGAAACAAGGCTAGATTAGATCTTGAGTGGCAAGTGTACATCTGAGCTGGCAGAACAAAGAAGTTTCTGGAGGAAACAGTTCCAAGGCAAAGTGGAAAGCTGAAAAGGATTAAGCAGCCCTGCTCCCACCCTCATCTTTCCTGTAAGTTGCATCCTCCTTCTGCTGGTTTCTAGCTTTTCCACAGTGACCAGGAGGCCTTCCACAGCTCTGCCTTCTGTCAAACATCTAATTAAATCCCTGTACTTTCTTGTGTCTTATATGTTCCAGTATACCTTCACACTTGTAGGCAGAGCTTGGAATGGTATATTTGAACAGGAACTAGTTATATTACTCATTATTCTGTTCACTCAACAGGCCATTATTTGTTACCATTACAACAGCCGCAAAAGTAACGTTATTTGCTAGGTTATTTGTTAACAATCATATTCATGAGTCCCAAATTTCATGAAGAACAAAATCCAAGCTTCCAGCCCATTTGGCAGCACAGCTAAACTTAGAACTGTATATGCCATGCAGCAAAGCAAGACTTCCACTGGTCAAAAGACTGGGCCTTGGCACATTGTATCATGCTCCATCATCTGTGACTATCAGAAACAGAATAAGGATGGGAACCAGGTTGAATCATCCATTAATTTGGCTTTTTCATTAATTTGGCTTAGTCTTGGCTCAGAGTTTACATTCTGTGACGTATACTACATACAAATACAATAGATAATAAACAAGCAAATTACGCTCCCACTCTATCTACAACTGTTTCCATAAATTCCTACCTGCCTAAATAAGGTTTTAGCTTTATTGAGTTCCACCACCCCGATTTCCACTTGCCAGGTTGTATCTAAATATCGTTCACGCTCTCACATACCCCATTCTGTTCTGGTACTTACCTGCTCCTTGCTTCAGCAGATCAGCAGCTGTGCTCATGTTGGTGGGAACAGCCAGCTCTGGGCTTTCCTCCACAAGATCTGAAAATTGGGAGGCAGACAAAGAAAATAACAGACTTTACTGTCCACAACAAGCACTATACATCAATTACAAATAGATGCAGCCTTGAAGGTAGCTTCTGGACGTGTGATTCTATAAGTAAACAAGCTGTGTTGGGAGAATATACCTTGTTTGAAAGGAGAAATGCTGCATTTTGCTATGGCATAAGCAGTTTCAGTAGGACTGGTTCAAAAAGAGATGGAGGCACATGCACTCTGTGTTTTACTCACCCCTGCTTTAGGGAAGCTGCCATCAAAGATATTTGATTTCTTTATTTCAAAACTTGTAATCTGACAATGTCCCTTCAAATCCCTGCATTCTGAAGATCCTCTTGGGAACTTACCTTTGCTTGGGATGCGGAGACGGCAAGGCAAGGAGATGGGGGTGATGGAATGCTGGGAGACCAGGGCTGGCAAGCTGCCTGAAAAAGGGGGAGGAGGACATAGCCATTAGGGAAGATACCACCTCCACGCCTGCTTCTAATTTCTGCCCTCAACCTCCTCTGCCATCAACGACAAGACCACTTAACCTAGCAGAGGGATACAACTTCTATACAGCAGTCTCCACCAAATTTGGCATCCTCCAGATATGCTTCACATCATTCCAATCCAGTGTGGCCAACACAGCCAGAAGACACCAGATTTTGGGAAGGCACTTAACAGTAAGAATCCAAAGCTTCCTGGAGGTGGTTGCCCTGAAAAGGTGACACAGGGTGCTCTCTTTTTCTGTGTCATCATTCCCAGTCACTCACCAAAATGGGGTTCATTATTACAGCCCTTGATCTTCACCCCCTTGGGTCCGGTCTCAATCAGGAAGTGGCGAACGAGCTGCTCAGCCGGGTCTCCTAGGACAGAACAGGGAGAAGGGCACAAATCAGTTACAGATGCTCATCCCTTCTGATCTGGCAGCATCTGAGGCATGGGGTAGCTTGGAAGAGAAGTTTCCTGCTTTGCATACAAGGTCTCAGGTTTCACCCTTGATATCTCCAGGAACAGAATGAGATACATTCGTCTTTGTTCTCCACTGATTGTCAATTTTCTGTAAGTGAGTTGATTGCCAAGATAATAAGGATGTTTCTAGGGTTTATTCCTCCAAGGGAACCCAAGCCTCCAAAAGGCCTCTCTAGAATGAAAGAGCTCTCCAGAAAAACCTCAAGTAGTCTATACTTCAGAAGACCAGGGAGTATGAATCATTTCCTTAGGAGCTACAGCTCCTGCTGTTAAGTCGAGAAGTGCTTGGCTGTTGTCCTTACCTTTGGTGGAGTGGTTTATGCTGTTGGGTGGAGGTGTTGCCACTTTCAGAGCCAGACCATAAGCCCCCTGGAATGAGTTGCTGTCTCGAATAAGGAACGTGCCTGGCTCCTTGTCCTTTAGGAGGGCAATAGCTGTCCAGAGGGAGGAGAAGCAAAAAAACAAAACAAAACAAAAAACCTGAAGTGAGTATCTTCTTGTGTAGTCAAAAACATCCAATTCTTCCAGAGGAGTGTTAGCCACTGCACTGAATTATTCTGGGGGTAAGGCCCATCACCAATCAGGTCCCCTGCAATTTCCTAATGTGAAAATAACACCCTTCTTTGCTCCTTATTCTGAATGTAGTTGGAAGACTCCTGCCACTCATAGAAAAGAGGTCTCCCTCTTTTCCTCAATAGAGAGGAAGGAGTAGTAGACATTTTTCACAGAAACAGGCAAGTGTTTAAAAAATGCTGAAAATTTTTATGGACAGGAGGAACAGGACATTAAAGCTAGCTCTAACATTAGGCACAGTGAGTTGGCTGCCTCAGCAATTGGTTTGTTATTTGTTAACATAGTATTCATGTAACTGTCAAAAAGGTGGAGAAGAGCTTGAAAACTTTTTTGCCTCAGGTGGCCATGGATATCAAGTGCTCTTTTCCAACCAGACTTGTGGCACATGCAATTGCCATGCAGAAGATTTTTTTAAAATATAACAGACAGAACAGAGTGAATGGAAGTGAGAGTATCTATAAGTGGATGTGAATAACCAGTATGTGTCTATGCATGCATTTACACCCCTTTCTCTCTCTCTCTCTCTCCTCCCTTATCTACATCTATGCAACATCACATGTAGTTAATGTAATGTGCTGTCTGACCCACAATTGCTCAGAATTTCTGGAGAGAGAGGGATACCGGTATCAGTAGTTTGAGCCATGTACTTGTAAGCTAAAGTGATCTCATCATTCAACTGCTGAGCTACGCAGCACAATTTAAAATATGTATGTATTCGTGTGTGTGTGTATGGGAGAGAGAGAGGGAGAGGGAGACACTGAAGACAGAGCATCAATTATATCTATGTAGCAGCTTTTAGAATGTACAGAGCAATTTGTATTCATTAGCAATACCATCCTTATCTCCATTTTTGTAAGGTAGGTCACTCCTATTCCACCTGCATATTATAGTAGAATCTATCCTCTTGCCAAGCTATTGCAAGTAAGTTCAGAAAGAATAGTGAAGCCTGAGAGGGTTGCACCATGCCTTCACTGTCCTGCTAATCCTTAGGGTTTGGCCCTAGGGGCCCTGGTCCTACTACCCCATGGCTTATAGCCCAGCATGTGGGAAACTTACCTTTATTCTTCTTTCTTCACTATTTTTCCACATGCTGGGTAGATAAGCCATGGGGTAGTAGAACCAGGGCTCTCAGGGCTGAACTCTAAAGAAGTAAGAACTGGATTCTTAAAAAAAGAGACAATCTATGTCACAGCCCTGGAAACCTGGAGCAAACAATATACAATGACTGGGGCCACCAGTTTGACTCTGCTGTGCCAGGTTTTTGGAAATAGAAAATAAGAGAATGGCATAAATTCTACACTGAGAGTCTCTAGAGACTGTAAGATTTAAGTCAGCGCATCAGAATTTCAAACAGTTGTCCTAGAGTCTGAGTCACATGCTATGGTTATTTAATTCTAGACAAAGCAGGAAAAAACTGTTTGGGAATAGTCTACCTTGGTCCCGGGACAAATGAGGCTTGTACCAGAATTTTGATGTATCTTGGACAAATTTGACACTCACTTGGTTTTCTTGCTGAGGTGGATCTGAAAGGAAGCAAAACAGAAGGTCTAATAAGCAGGGAAACAAAAGTGCCTGGAATGTCTAAAAGAAGGCAACATTAAGAAGAAAAAATGGTTGTTAACTGCCATCAAGTTAACTTTGACCTATAGCGACCGTGTGCTTGGAGACCTTCAAATCACTCTGTCCTCAGCCACCCTTTTTAGGTCTTGAAAATCCAGGAACATGCCTTGAGTCTATCCATCTATTATGCAGTCTTTCTCTTCTCCTACTGCCTCCCACCTTCTCAAGCATTTTTGTCTTTTCTATGAGTCATGTCTTCTTGCCAAGTTATGACAGCCTTAGTTTAGCACCCCATTTTGAAGGAGTTGTTTTCCTTCCTGTCAGGTTTGTTCACTGTCCAGCTCTCATAACCGTGCACAGAAACTGGAAATATGATGGCATGCACAATCGAAGCTTTGGTATTCAATGATATATCTTTACACTTGAGGATCCTGTCTAGTTCCTTAACAGCTCCCTTTCCAAGTCCTAGTCATCTTCTGATTTCTTGACTGCAGTCTCCATTCTGATTAATGACTGAGCCAAGGGATCAAAAATCTTGAACTAATTCAATGTCTTCATCGTCTGCTTTAAGAGTATGTAAATAATCTGTGGCCATTACTTTTGTTTTCTTAATGTTCAACTGTAAACCTGCCTTTGCACTTTCTGTCTTGACTTTCTTCAGTAATCTTTCTAAGTCCTTGCTGTTTTCTGTTAGTAGTATGGTGTCATACATGGACCCTTTGCAATGCTTTAAAAAGTTCAAAATATTTCACAGATATTATCCTCTGTAATCCTTACCGTACTGCTGTAAACAGGCTGATACTATATTGGAGATAGGCCATGACTAGGCAGGACACATGCTACAAGTGCCACGTTCATTCTCCAAGTAAACAAATCCCAGGTTACAGTAAGGGCCTGGAAAGAATTCTGTCTGCCTGCCATTCAGAATAGACAATACTAGGCTAAAGTGGGTCAAAGGCCTAACACACACATAGAGGCTTCATACGTTGGTTTCTTTATTTAAAATGCAACATTTATATAGACTAATTGATACTGAGCTTGTGCTTGACTAATGGAAGATTTCCACTGGGACTGTAACTTCAGGCCTGCATTTTATCTGTCCTTTTCTATTCCTATGACAGAAACACCAGTTGTGACAAATAAATGTATTCTTACCATTGTTCCTGTTTCTTCCATTAGAGTGTGCTGTCCTAGAGAGAATTGAATAATCTTCCAAGACATGTGTGCACACACCCCCTTCTGCTTTCTTTAAGGCAGTGCTGTTCAGAGTGGTGGTCTGTGGAACAGTGCTAACTCTCAGAATTTCCAGGAAAGAAAGAAACAACTGTGGCCAACGGACACAAATACTGCACTGGTTCCTGATACATTAGGAAATAAATTGCTGGCCATTGGAAAGTCTGGGAAGCACTGCTCACAGGTTTCACTGGTGAGGAGTTTGTGTCATATTTGAAACCATACAGACTCCACGTTGCTGCTCTTGGAAGACAGATTATTATCCCATATTACGTGATCCTGACTGCACTTGGAAGAGAGTTTCACAAGCAAAGTGCTGGTAGTGAGAAACCCCAGTCTTGTGTGGTAACCAACCTAGTCTCCCAGAATGGTGGGACATGTAACACGGCTTCTGTTGAGGATCTTAAAATCTGGGAAGGCTCTTAGGGCAGGAAGCTATCCAGCAGATATCCTAGTCCAAGCTGTTTGGGCCTTTCTAGGCTAGGACCAGCACCTCAACTTAAGCTCAGAAACAAAATGGAAGCCATTGAAGTTGCTGCAAATCTTCTGATCGGTGGTTGCCAAAGCACAGACCAGACGTCTAAGAGGAACATTTTGCACTAGCTATGGCTTCTGAGCAGAACCAGCAGTGGTTTGAGTGTTGGACTACAACTCTGAAGACCAGGATTCAAATCCCTGCTCAGCCATGGAAACCCATTAGGTGACCTTGGGCAAGTCACATTCTCTCAGCCTCAAAGTAAGGCAAAGGCAACCCCGCTCTGAACAAATCTTGCCAAGAAAACGCCACAATAGGTTTGCCTTGAGGTTGCTATAAGTTGGAAACAACTAGAAGGCACACAACAACAGCGGCTTCTGAGGACTCTTCACAGGCAGCCCTAGATACAGCACCTTGCAGTATTTTAGTACTGCATAGTAGTAATGCTATAATACTTCTATAATACTCACTCCAAGTATCTGTTCCAAAAGAAACCCTAGATCTTTTACCTGAGCCAGGTGTGCTGCCATCAGGTACTCCAGGTGCAAAAGTGACATGGTGAGCAGAGCCGGGGCTACGGCCTGGTGGTGAACTCCTCTCCCAGTTTCTGTTTGCCAGAGTGTGATGTTTCCCTGGCAATGGAGGTTGCTGTGGTTCACAGAGCTGATCTCGGCTGGAGGGGCTGCTCTCCTGCCCTGTGTAGTAGGCTGTTGCAATGGGGAAAGCCGGGGTGGGTGACCCCTGCATGTCAGCAAAACCGTAGCTGAGAGATGACGACTGAACATTGACTGAGCAGAGTCCAGGAGAGAGGTTACTGCTGGGGCTGTGAAGGAAGTTGCTCATCTCAGGCTCGGTTCTTTCACCCCGGGGGCGCCCATTATAGACTGTTGGCACCTGAGGGGAAGACGGAGTGTTGGGCACAGTCCTGCAGCTGGGAAGGGGCGGGCTGTGGCAAGGAAGGCCCGAGTTGCTCTTCTGAGACTGTCTCTCCATGACAGGGCTGAGTTGGTGTCCTAAGTGATCTTCTGTGGATGACACACAGGAAGCTGTTGTAGTGCAGGAGCTTGATATTTCTGAACCATTCTGGTGTAGTTGGTCCTCTGAGAAGATGCTATTTTTGGCTGGGGCTGAAGGGACAACATGTGGTGAGCTGGATGCACAACTGGCACGAGAGCACAACTGGGGGGACTGGAGGCCCAGCTTCAGGGGTGATGTTCCATTGGCTTGGGACCTTAAGGTGGGGAGGTGTGTGAAGGCCGGCATCGGGGACAGAGTCTGTGTGGGGCTACTTGACGAAGACGTCATCATCTCCGGTCCTCTTTTCCAGCTAGGCGTAGCCAGTTCTTCGGGATTTGACTGGTGCATGTTTTCAGAGGAGTTGGCCATCTTGTTGCTGTGCTTTCGTGTTCCAGGACTGAGGGTTAGCAAATGTATCATTAGTCAATCTTGGCAACTGTGCTTAGCTTGCAAAGAGATATATGCTAATATTGGTGTGGCAAACCACACCCCCACGTCTAGAAAACAAACATCTGAGGATATGCAACAATGCCATTATGTGAGTTGTGTGTTGTTCTTCTGCACAAAGGGGATCTCAAAGTGACTCATATAAAAAAATATTTCTTTCTAATCTCCCTTTAAATCAATCACTCACACACAGACACTGTTTCTTGTCCATGCGTGCTCCCTGCAGAATATGGCTTAAATCCAATTATTAGTTTGAACTCGGGTCAATCCCCTACATCAACGGCAGCTCGGTACATCCACACTTATGTAAGTTTCATTGTTTCAATGATTCTACTCGAGTTTGAGATCATAATTGGATTTAGGTCGACTGAGATAAAATTTACAAGCCACACAATGTCTTCATTAATTCAGCTTGCAAAACTTCCCAACTTTTGTTCTCTAGCAATTTGCCTGGCAAGGAAATATATAATCATGAGTAATTATTGTATAATGAAAAGCAAAGAGAAACATTTCAATCTAGTCAAACTCAATCACAGTAAAAAGCAGAATGAGACAACTAAGAATGGCTGTGATAATATTTGAAGTGTTTATTCAGGAATACTCTGTGCAGATTGGTTCTCTCTGAAAAAAACTTTGGCTACTGACATGTGCTTCTAACCACTCTCAGCCTATGTTTACAGGAAACAAGGGGAAAGTCTTAATAGGCTTTAGCAAATGCTTCAAGTATAAAATCAAGGGGTGATTTACACTGAAGCATATGATGGTGTAATCTAATGTAAGTGTGAGTTAAGATATTAGGACTGCAGTTGCATCTTTATACACAAGATCAATCCTGTTTATTTGTATGGGAATGTTGCTGCCTTTAATTCTAAACTCATAACTGCTGAAACTTCAGCCATAAACATGAAAGGACACATGGGTCACTTTGACCACTTAACCATTCCAGCTAGGGAAGCCATTCAGTGTTGACCGTAAGGAGTAACCTTTTTATATTAACCAGCCAGCCCTGCTGGTTCTTCGGAAAGATCCATCTAGTCCACTGCTTCCTTTCGCAGCTCAATTTGGGCATCCTCACTATTGCTTCTCCAGGAACCAGCGTTCAGAGGTATACTGTGTCTGAACATGGAGACTGTCATGCCCTGCTTCCAGAACATGGACTCTGACTCAGAGTCTGAAACACGGGGCCTGAGACACGGGGCATGCCAGGACCTGTACAGGACGAGGTTGTGGTGCCACAAACAGAGTCCTGCCTCTTCAGATATAAATGAGCACAAATGACCCAGCTTCACAGAGCGCAGATAGCAAAGAGAGACCCAGCATCGCTCTCTCAGAATTTATAACAGGCAACAATTAATAATCAAGCCACAGTTGCGCTAAGCTTCAGACCTATATAGCTGATGTCCTTTCCCTCCAGGAGTTGTCAGAGCTTATCTGACCTTCTACTCTGCTGGATATCTTGATGAATACTTGGACTGACCTTGGATGCTCCCTTGCCTTGGAGCCCTGATGGATTTTATTTATGACTCTGTGCTTACTGCCTGGAAGTAAGCAACGAGCTGGGAGTTATCTAGTTTGTTTTGTTTGTTTTATCAGCTGTGGCAGGACTGAGATAGGACAGAGACTCTGCATTACTTAATACCTGTTGACAGACTCATCCCTCTCTAAGTTCTTATAAGCAGTGGCACTAATGGTGATTGGTTATTTCTATGTCAGTGAGACAACTAATTTAGTTTAAACTTTAAAGGAACTCTCCAAGAAACTGAACCTACTTTGGGTACATAGCTAAAGACTGGACTAAAACTGAGACCAGATTCACTACTTCACTGACATGGAAGCCACCAACTACCTTGGGCTTAGGAACATCCTCAGCAGCAGTTGCACAGAACTGAGATGTGCATTGCTGTTCAGAATAGGTGTTCCATCTGTCTAGTGCAGACATGCTACCCCTGGTATCTTTAAACATATTGGTTGAGATTTGATCGCTGGGCAAAAAAAAGATTCCACTCTCCTACTCTCATCTTCTTTGAGAAAAATTGAAAGCAGGGGCCATTCCTCCATCCTGTGACAGAGAAGTCCACAAAGCAATTGCATGTTGGCACTACTGTACTGATGTCTGCTGATCTGCAGTGCCACTACTACACAGTTAGCCCTCCACATTTGTGGGTTTCACTTCTGTAGATTGATTGTCCATGGATTATTAGTACTGCCCCCACTGCTGCCCTATGCCAATTTTTAATTGGGACTCCAAGCCTTGCAAGACTGAGCAACTGTGAACAAGGGTTGTAAGTCCCTATTAAAAATGGAGTAGAGCAGCAGCAGAGGTGGCAGCAAGACCCAGAAGCCACCCACTTCTGGCTTGCAAAGGAATCCCAACACTTTGAATTTATCCATGGTGGGTTGAATAAGTGGATCATACTTTTTTGTGTTAAACATGGTTGGGGGGGTAGAGTTATTTGTAGTTTTTCTACCTTTGTGGGGGGTCCTGCGCTCCTCATTCCAGTTAACGTGGAGGGATGACTGCACATGCCTGAAAAGTATATTGCAGCTTTCAAGCCCAGAGGGATCAGCTGACCTATGCAGCCAAATATATTCCACTTTTGTCTCTTGGTCAGCTCTGAATTGATGTGTGTGTGTGTGTGTGTGTGTGTGTGTTTGTTTTTTTAGAGGGCTTCAATCCTTTGCCTAATGCTCTGAAAAATAAGCAGTAAAAAAACCTGACAGGCTGAAAATCAACTCATTTGAAAAGGGATGCTGACAAAAAGTTCTACAGATATCATGGACTGCTAAAAAGACAAATAGATGGATCCTAGAGGAAATTGAGTCTGAGCTGAATAATTGAGTAGAAGTGAAGATAACTAAACTGAAACCGCCTTACTTTGGATATATCATGATAGGATATGACTTACTGGAAAAGACAAAAATGCTTGATAAAATGGAAGGCAGTAGCAATAGCATGTGTATTTCTATACCGCTTATCAGCCAAGTGCTCTCTAAGTGGTTTACAATGTGTTAGCTAATTGCCCTCAACAAGCTGGGTACTCATTTTACCAACCTGCGGAAGGATGGAAGGCTGAGTCAACCTGGAGCCTGGTAGGATTGTACTCACAACCTTGTGGCTGCAGTACCGGCATTTAACCACTGCGCCACCAGGGAGAATACAGGGAGACTGCCTTAGTGGTGGATTGATTCAATCAAGAAAGCTGCAACCCTGGGTTTGCAAGACCTGAGCAGGGCAGTTGATGACTAGGGTTCCTGTGTATCTCTCACTCATAGGGCTGCTGTAAGTCGAAGTCAACTTGATGGCACATAACAACAACTACCCTTTGCCTGCCTCTGCGATCCTAGTCAGGAACAGGGACTCCTGTTCACTTTTAAAAAGCCATTCACACAGATGCTAAATGAATGAATGATAGCTCATTTAATTCAGCCCTAGTGTTTGACTTCTTTCTTGCTCTGTGCAGGTTCAGCTGTTGTGCTTATAGCTGCAACAGAGCGCTTGGTAACCCTGCTCAAGCCTGCTGCTCTGACTACTTGGCAAGCCTATCTGGTCACACTAATATGGCTGTAACATTGCATGAGAGGAACATCAGTAGGAACGTCAGCAAACTGTCAGGAAACATTGCATCCATCAAGGAAGCCTGATAATTTTTCAAGGAAAGATTTTATGGAATCCCACCACTTCACACCTAAGCACAGCAACATCCCTAAAAGACAATCCCATGCTGTATTGAATTTGGACTTAAAGATAAAATGATACAGCAAGTCATGGAGCCTTGCTAGGGAAACTCTGAAGACTCTTCCTTCTCCATAGCATATGCACGCACACATACCTGTCACTGCTGAATACTGGGCTGCTGGTGTGCATGGGAGAGCCAGACACGTTGGGGCAAAGAGCACGGGCTTCCTGCCGAAGTTGCTGCAGGGAGCTGGGAGCATCCTGCCAGGGCACGGCCTCTCTGCAGTCTTGCAGCTCTGCGGAAAGGGAGGAAAGAGGAAATAGACAGGGTCACTCAGCCAGACCACACCAACAGGTTCAGAGGGAATTTCTGGTTCCAATGAGGGGCGGTGGCTTTGGGCAAGAGGTCTTCAGAGGACCTCCCCTCAACTGAATCCCTGCTGACAAGAGAAAAGCCTAGGCTGGCATCACAGCATCAAGAGCTCAGGACCAAATAGCTTATGCAAGAATTGGATGGCACGTTTTAGGTATATCTAGGTATATATGTAGTGGATATTGCTTAGAAGAGGAACATGTGGGCCTTCAGTCCAATTCTTCCGGTCAGACTACATTTCTCATCACCCCAGCCAGCATGACTAATAGTGAGGGACGATGAGAGTTGCAGTCTAATAACATTTGGAGGGCCACCCTTGTTCCCCATCCCTGGATCAGAGTCTTAAACTAAGACAGGACCAGACCCAACTTCAATTCATTGTTCAGTTATGAAGCTGTCTTGGTGACTGTGGGTTAGTCCAGTCTTCCCCAATTTGGTGCCCTCCACATGTGTTGAATTACAACACAGCTAGTTGTCAGATGATGGCAGCTGGAGTTCACTCTCTCTAGAAGGCTTCAGGCTGGAGAGGCTGAGCTATTCATAGGGTTGTTCTGAATATTAAAAAAAAAAAGGGAAAGGTAACTGTGTGCCACCCAACTTTCTACTTGGAGGAAAGCAGGATTAAAAGGCAACAAATATACAAGTAGTTTAATAATTTGAAAATCTTGAAAATTGTCATCTTCTAAGGAAGGAGGCCAAGGATTTCTTAAACCGAGTCTACGATACCTCCACCAAATTTCAATCCCCAGCGTTCTTTTGGGGGAAGGTATGACAGCTGAAGCAGTATAAACCCAAGGTAAATTGGTAGGGTAGGAGTAACAGTAACAAAATGGAGCCAACATTAAATACAGCAAGCCATTAGGTTGCTTACAGTCCCTTTTGCAGTATTTAGGCCTCAGCCATCTTAGTCAGAAGTTTGGTGGAGTGAGAAAAAAGTATATCTGCAAATAAAATGGAATTGCTGCACATTCTGTTTTAAACCAAATTTTCACACCCAGACCAGCTTGGTCCATACATTAAGATCTTTTTAAAGGAGGCTCCCAGGTGCCACCTTTAAACACTACATTACTCAATTAAAAAGGAGATAGGCTTTTCAGCAGTGGCACCCCTAATTTGGAATGCTCAGGGTTTTTGCACTTCCAGTCTTGCTCTTTTCCTAATAAATGTTCATTCCTGGTGCCTTGCTAATGTGACACCCATGGTTATTGAACATGAAATATTTGGGGTTCTTAGTTCTTTATGTTGCTTCTTGTCTAGGATAT